>QVIK01000345.1:0-52588 GCA_003957845.1 Oidium heveae
CTTCCCAGTTATTAGAATCTCCATAGATAAATATTAACTTCATTTGAGCATATCTTACGCGCACTGACCGTAATTATTTAGCCGTTAACACATAGTGGTGGGCACCTTCAGCCTTGCCACTAGTTAAATGACCAAGATGAAGATATCTACTAACAAAACAATCTGCAAACCTATCAGCATAAGGCAGTCAAGTATCTTCAAGATACTTAACGATTATTCTACCGTTAGGATTTTTAGTTATCCATTTAGTACTGCAGCTGCTCCAAGACTCGGAGCACTCAATCCTTGTCGGTGCATTCCAAACTTTTAGGAGATCATCCATAAATTCGTTTGAGAAATCTGCATCTAGTTCTTTGCTAAGATGTGACTTCATAGCCATTTTAATGTGCCAAGCACAAAGTATATTCTTCAAACATGGAAACTTTTTATTAATGGCATTCAATATGGCTATCTCCCTATCGGTGACAATGACTCCAGCCTCTGGTATGTTATTCTGGGATAATACATTTCGTAGTACATCCAGAGCCCACACATAGTCTTCCTCGGTCTCTCGGCTAAGGAATGCGTACCCTACTTCAAATGTGGTGTTTATGTTTGTACATCCGACAATATGCAGTTATGGCATCCCAAACCAATTTGTATTGTATGTACAATCCATAATTATTACTTCAGGAAATTGTCGTAAAAGTATAATTGAAGTTTTATGAGCAAAGAAAAGTCTATTCAAGCTATTGTTGGCATCTACAGAGTAGTCAAACCACCATTTTCAGTCCTGCTCTCGGAAATTATTGTTATTCTTCCCAAGAAGAAGTCTCAGCAGTGCACATATTGGTGTTTGTCCTCCGAGCTGCTCTTTTCTATATTTCGCTAGACAATTATAAACACCACTAGCCATGGTATGGCTATGATCTTGTCTCAATTAAGCTTGGATGGGCCTTGGTCGAATGTCAAATTCTGACTTACGAATTATGCTCTCTTCTTCTTCCTCCGCTTTGCTTGTAACTAAAGGGTGAGCATTTGCTGATATTGATGCATGATTGTGGATTGAGTAGCTAATATCAACAACGTATTCATCGCCCGATGAACTAATCTTCAAGGCGAACGTGCAGTTATATTGTTGACTTCCAGAGAGTCTAATTCCCTTCGATTCACTCTCTTTAATTCCTCCACGATCACATCTTAATTGACGGGATGTAACTACGCCCTGACTATTGATTTTTCTAGTGGATAAACGTAAGCCATATCCATGTTCGGCTGCAGCTTTACGACAAGCAACAATTGCAGCTTCGACATCCAAGAATCGATCTGAGTTTGGGTAAAAAGAAGACGTAGATATTTTGATCAATATTATGATGTTAGAAGGGTAATTGCTATTCTACACACCCTGGTCATATGAGCCAATTAAATAACCAGAAACCCCTGCAATTACCTGTGCACTACGATCTTTTATTATGTAATGATTTCCTTATATTCAATTGGAGCAGAAGCTATACTCCCCTGTCATTTGGCATAGCAACTGCTACAGGGTCTCTTACAATTAAATGCGCTTCAGTAAGCACAGTAAGTAATAAATAAATCCAGCTCAATTCTTCCTATACATAATTCAACATAATAATGCATTCTACCACTAACTCCATTACGACCCAACTTTCAATTATTTAGAGTAATTTGAAGCTTTTACTAGTGCAGTCTGTCAATTAATATACTATCAGTCCAATTGCAGCAAGAAGATAGTCATGCCACTGCCAAGGGCATCTGTAACTGTTTGGCAAAAAACAGAAAACTCCAACTTGGAGGCCAATCACAAATTTGTGTTATCGTGGAGAGGGTGAAAGTGAGCTTGGGGAAGACGACCAGCAATGGTAGTTTGATTACTCGGTTGACCTTGATAACTGCCTAAATCGTCTTTTTTCCAGCATATAACGTCAGTTGCTCTACTAGGTGAATTTTATAAAGTAGTAATAATGGACTGTACGTATATTACAAAAAGATTCGGTATGCCTTTGCTTCATATGGTTGGATGCACAAATATCAACACTACGTTTTAAGTTGGGAATGCTTGTCTCAGTCGGGTGACTGATGAAGACTACGTATTGGCTATTAATGTCCTACGAAAAGTTTTCTGGGAAAACAATATCCCTGAGCCCAGAATTGTTGTTACGGATCGAGAGCTTTCACGAATGGATGCTATAGATCGAGTTTTAATTAACTCTAAAAACATTCTTTGAGCATGGCACCTCAATATGGCTTTCAAGTCATATCTCAGTAAAGCAATGGATAAAGATTCGGGAAAAAATTTTACCGATGATTTCATGAAAGTTTGGAATGTGCCAAAAAGCGTTGAGTTTTCTGAGCTATGGAATAGCAGTAAAACTATGTGGTCTACTTTCATTCCTAATGGTGAAAAATCTATCAAATATCTCGAGGACACATGGCTCCCGTATGTGGAAAGGTTTGCTAATTGCTACGTCAGCAAATACCTTCATCTTAGTCATATGATTAGTAGCAGGGCTGAAATTGCTCATCATTATTTAAAGATGTTAATATCAAATTATACAGGGAATTTACCCACCGTAGTAAAGAGAATTCGAATCGCTCTCAGCCAGCAGCACGGAAGATATCAAGACTTGCTTCATCAACAACAGGTGAAGGGAGTCATGATGAGGCACTTTTACCGTAAGGTGAATACCTAAATTTGTCGACATGCCCAAAAGTTAGTAGAGACTCAGGTTGCTTTCCTTGAAAAACACCAATTAAGATTACGAACTTTCGGCATTCCTATTCCAGAATGTACGTGTAACTTTAGATTGTCTTTAGGTGTGCCATGTTATCATCTAATAAAGGAGAAACTGGATTTAAATCAGCGATTATGTTTAGCTGACTTTAATCGTCATTGGTATATGACTCCAACGGCAAATTTATTAGATCTACCACAAAACAATAATAGTAATATTGCATCTGGGGAAGAGGGAAGAAGTTTGGCTGAGAGCCAAGTAATTGGCATAGGTAATCTTGGTGGAAATAATAGCAGAAAACGAACTTTTGAATCAGTCAATGAACCGGTGACAAAAAAACTAGGAGAATGAGACTAGCGGCAAATCTCACACCGAATAATGCTGCTATGAATGATATCATAAACTCAACACAACGCCAACCATCAAAGCATGAATCTGGAATTTCAGTCAACGTTGAAGACATTATTTCTGCACCATTACCGCTAACAACAAATCAAGCCTTGCTAGATGTAGTTTTCCACCAGAGCACCTCGTAACTGTTGTGGATGTGGTCAGCCGGGACACACTTATCGTACGTGTAGTATACGGAGAGTTAACGTCATAGAATAAAGGTATGTGTGGAGGATGATTTGAATAGGTATATCTGACGGATTTACGAATTGTATTTTAGTATAGTTAAAACTGATGTTTTTATTTTTGGGCCCTTATTTTTTTAACCGAAACGAATGGTAAGAGACCCCTGTAGTAGTTGCTAAGCCAATACGACAGGGGAATAGAGCTTTTGCCCCAATTGAATATAAGGAAATTATTACATAATATAAGAGCGTGGTGCACAAGTTATTGCAGGGTTTTTTGGCTATTTAATTGGCTCATATAATCAGGGGGTACAGAGGAGCAATTTATAGGGGGTACAGAACAGCAATTACCGTTAGAAGACAGAAAATTATTACATAACGTTGAAAGCTTAGGGTAGGGGAAAATACAGGGGCTTTATAGGAAATTCGACGATATAAGTGGCTTATTTAAGCTAGGGCTGCACAGTATTGATTTATAGGGGTTGCACATTATTAATCGCCTTAACAATCATGTGAATTTCGGTCTAGAAGCTAGCTGGGCTGCACCTTTAATTTTTCTCGAATGAGCAATGAGAACAAAAATTAACTTGAATATCGGATGTGATTATGTTGACCGGGTGACATAATGTCTTTATGATAAAATATGGTGGAGACAGCTAATTAGACGAGTCGTGCTGACATTTTGATGTTTTTTAATTTTTCTCGGTCCCTGCATAGCTCGATTGGTAGGGAGGAGTGCTTCAACTAATTCCCCCCATCCCCATGAGCTGACTCGTCTTTATTTAGTAACACTTCAATCGGATATACAGCGCTCTGTGAAGTAGTGAGCAAGACCCATGCTTATATTAGTGCTAGTTGAAGTTTACATTATTGGCGGCTTGAAATATCCGGCAGTCCTAGACCATACCCTATAGCCACGGTCAAAATTGTAGGTGGAGCCACTAGTCGAGGTATAAGCGAGATGATCACATCCTAATAAAGAATGATCTGCTATCAAATAGAGTTTATCCCCGTACTTATGAAATTTCTTGGCAAAAAATGTATGGAAAATTCATCCCACAGAGAAATTGTAGGTGGGTCATTTATTCTAACTTAAGCCTAATTCATATATGATCTGCTGCATAAAACTTTATGCAATCATACCATCAAAATTTGCAACTTAACTAAAGGAAAGATTTAAACAATGATTTACCGATAGGATAAAAAAAGCAGATAAAAACTTCAGTCCTCAGTACTTTGTCGGGCCCCCATCAGCAATTATAACCGCCTTACATCCGGACAGCAAAGTCTTTATAAGTTTGACAAAGAATTCAGAGCACACAGAGTCCTACGCTTCCTTCACAACCAGTCGAAGTGTATCTCGAGATCGTTGTCTTCCGCTACCTAGACTTGGATGGATGAGCCGAATATAATCTTTCATGCTATCCCAAACAGCCTCTCTCGGGATAAGGTCTGGGAAGTTAGGAGGCCAAGGAATTGGCGTATTGACACACTCTCTCCCATCTCTTCCATCATCCTGGCTCCTACGTGAGGAGGAGCATTGTCCTGCATCACGGAGAGCCAGGGCCGCATAGAGACCCTCCCATCAATATGAGGTACTATTCTCTGACAGTATTTTTCAGAATCAATAGAGCCCCTTTCTTTCTCCCAAAATAGGCAGGGACCTTTTTCCGGACCTGCAAAACAACCCCTGAATATCCAGCTAATACTACTTCTCACCTTTTCACCTACACGGTTAATATCGTATTCTTCACCAGTCTCAGGTAAATTTTAAATCCAAGGATAAAATACATGTCATTGAGCAAAATAGTCAACTTTCTAGAGATCTATTGTCTTGAATGCCCACGATTCTTTACTCAGTTTTCGTCGGTCCAAAATATGGACATCCAGTCCTCCACAGTCCAGTGAACATGGGCTGAAGCTCATTTTTGGCGAACCATCTTGGTCAGTTCGGATACCGGAGGTCTCTTGCGGTAGGGTGGCGCTGATAACCTCTTTTCCGAAGCTCACTCTGAATGACTCTTTCACCAACACTTAGATGTCTAAGGGGACTAGCGGCGAGTTCGAGATATGTCATTCTTTGATTTATTGAAGATGACTTCACAAAATTCTCTATCTAATCGAAATGTTCGGAAGATAAAATCGGCTAACGACTTTTTTTTTTTTGTTATGACGTTGCCGCGGCGCAATGCGTAGCCAACTTAACTCAAAGATAACTTTAACTTATTAGAAATTTCCTAATTGTTACCAAGTAAATGTGCGATGATAAGGATAAGCCAACGAAAGTTATGAAACAGAATGGAAAATTGATTGTGTATATCTTCGCCTAAAGATCCAGGATTGGAATATTATTGGAGTTTACTAGCTCTGCACTAGCAGGCTTTAATCCCTGAAACGAGAAATGTCCCCACTTAGACCCACCTACAATTTCTACCGTGACCATAGGGTATACTCTACGTTGAGATCTTCTCAATCACTGAACCTTAAAGTTAGTCGCCTGCACTCGAGATCACGTGAGTATTTTCCCCCATGCCTGTTCTATGCAATTGTTATTCATGGCATAACTTCCATCGCAAAATGATGCTCACCTTCAATTACAACAGAAGATTCACATTTACAATTACCCCGTTCTACTGAACCTATGTCATCATTCACTATTAACCCCTTTCCTCTTCCCCCCCCTCGCCCCCCGCCTTCATTGAAAAGCTTTTCTCATAAGGAGACATTATCAGAAATATTGTTGTCATCCACCTCAGCTGCTGCTACCAGGAACCAGGAAGCTACACTTCTACTTCAAAACATCTGTAACGTCCTAGACGATGCTCTTAGCGTTGATCATTTCGTGATCTCGAGTGCAGGCGACTAACTTTAAGGTTCAGTGATTGAACCGCCTCGTGACTTTATCGCTGATCTCAATGCCGTGGCACAACGACATTTCGAAAGCCATATAAACGGATCCTCACGCCCTATGCTACTTTACGCTGTAACTACAGACAAACCTAATGTCCGGAAGATCTCCGCTACTGCAACTGAAAAGAAAGTACTTATTACTACACCTACGGTAACCGCAGTTAAGAAGACAATGACTTCGTCTAATGCAACCACCAAGGCTACACAAGAAGCCCACATAAACCCCCCTTAACACACCAGCCAACAAATTTCTCGTCAATGCCAACAACAGCGGCAACATCAAGCTCAGTAACTGCGCCAGTCGACTCTAGAAAAGTCGTCAGTTGATAATCGACTTTTTGTCAGAGTCCCTTGTGGACATTCATCTCTTAGTATTTCCCCCTACGCGACAATGCTACAACTTAATGGCTTCCTGAAGGAAAAACTTATACGGGAAGTGCAGATAACTAAAACAGGATTTGTGATCTGTCCCTTCTTTCTCGCCGCTCAAGAAACTATTTTCTCTAGGAAGAGTGAACTGGAGTCCTTATTGTCAACAAAAGGAGACTTTAAGGTGGAAAAACCAAGCAACCACTTAGCATTCTTTCTGTCCGGAATTCCTCGCTCGTACGCAGGATATAACGGTAATTCCATCAAAGGAGTCACAATTACGGCACCTCTCATTTCGGAAGCCTTAAGAGATATATCAGACATAGCCCCAATTAATATTATTGAATGTAAAAACTCCAATATGACAGAGTATATTTACCATAAAAGTCGGGTCGCTTTATATCCTGAAGGATTTTTAATACCCAAAATTATCCCTCTGTTTGGCGGCCGCGTGCAAACAAAGCTACTACCCAAATAATCAAAGGCTCCTCAGTGTAGTAAGTTTTTTGGCTGGCACAATGAAAGATCCTGCAATCGGACACAACACTGCAGAATTTGTGGCTCTAAAAAGCATGTAGAAGATGAGCACAAATGATGTGCTCCGGAAATAGAACATAAATGTCCACCAAGGTGCGCCATCTGCCACGGACCGCATCCAGCTGATTCCTTGAAGTATCTCATCAGACCTAGAAAGGACCAAAAACTACCTATAAAAGCTGAAATGGTAAAGATCCAACAAATGGCCTCAGCAGCTAGAATGAGATTGGTGGCAGCTGACTGTAAACCTATCTCATCTCAAAAAAATACACAAGCATTTACCAGGAATGATTTCACTACAAGTGCAGCTCCCACAACGCTCCAAACTATTCGTCGTCTATTCTCTACATCCCCATCTCGCGGCCGTTTCGCGGTACTAAAAGCCCCTGACGAAAATCGTAATCATAGCCCTTTTAGAATGGATGAATGACTGATACATCAAAATATCTAAAAATTCTATCCTCCAATGTAGGCCGCTCCGTGGGTGCACATGAGATCGCCCTTCAAATTGCTTTCGATACACAAACGGATATCTTGCTAATACAAGAGCCGTAAATTTATAGAGATTTATCTCGCAGAATAACCCGAACACACCCTGCTTTGGAATGCTACACTGTGACGGCGTCGACGCCGTCACTAGTATTCACCGAGTTCATGCCTGGGTGCCTTAGGCCATAGGCTAATAAATCTAGAATTGTATTAGTAGATTTCACGATCCAATATTCTAGGGATCGTACAACCTTTTAGTTTGTAAGGCAGTATTATTATATTCTAACCATTTAAATACGAATCTTTTTATATATCAGTTACTAGATTACACAAGTACTGGTAATTGCCAAAACGTCACATTAGGTTGTACCATTATAACTGTAGAAAATTGCCTTGCTCTTGCGGACGATTCTATAGTTTATATTGCAGTCAATTCATGCGTCGACTCGTTGTCTATATCGAAAGATAATGTCACTTTTAATACACAACCTGTCAATTATGGATTGATTCAATGAAGAGGCAATTCAAGATATGCCAACTGAAAAAAACAGCGGAAACCACCGTTACTCCCTTATTGATCAACTAGATTGTGTTTCTGAAACCGAACTCATTACTAAAATAGATGTACTACAGCTTGCTACTCATTGCTGCAAGGTTTACGATTATTGGATGACTCATCCTGAAGAGTTCAGCCGTGACCATGAGACTCTGACAAAAAGAAGACAAACTCTACTATCACTGTCACATACGGCTCGTGGGAATCAAAATAAAAAATCTGATATCACGGATGATATGGACGTAGTGGACCTTCGAGAATACACTGATTGGTTCCTAAACCATGATGCCGATATCAACCTTCGCTTCAACTCCACACCTTCTCTCCACGAAGCTGTAAACCAGCAACCTGAAACATGGTTTTTATTTCTAAGATATATAACACACTCTCTCCACTATGCCGACCTACACATGGAAGCCCAAAATACTGAAATTGAAATCTACGAACAGCGAATGAAGAGTTATGCTCAAACAACACCTCGACCCCGATTACTGCGGATAAGAAAAAGAAATACCGTGATGTAATTGTAAGACTACGCGAAAAAGTTGAGGCCCTTTCAAATGAACGGGATAATCTTAAGTTAAACCTTGATCGATTAAGTATCCAAGGTGACTGCGATAGCGATGATGAATTTTTGAAGCAAGGTATTCAAAAAGTAAACAACCTTCCTGAATTAACCACTAAGCCAGCTGCTTTAAAAGAAAGCTCGAACATAGGGGCGGGCAATTGTAGGCCCTCAGATAAAATGGAAATATATGATGGTCAAAATCGGGACAAATACGATGAATGGGTCGATAAGTTTCTAGGATAGATCAAAACACATGAAAATTAGTTTTTCAATGAAGATAGAAAGTTGACATACCTCATGCAGCACCTTATCAATGCACCCTATAATCTTTTGAAATTTAAATATGATGAGCGGGCGCGTACAAATCCAGTGCATGGGCGCACTTTATCGGATGCTTTAGCAGAGCTAGACCGCGCAGGGACGCCAAAACGAAGCTGGGAACCCTGAGAATGGGCAACCAAGAATCTTTTGGCGACTTTTTCGCCAAATTTCAAATCCAGATCAATAAATTGGACTATCATGACGATGATAAGATTGATTAGCTTAAAGCTGGTCTCAATGGTCGCTTCGCAGGCAAAATTATGTCAGGACGTAAAGAGACATATGAAGAACTTGTAAATCAATGTATTACTTTAGATTCCGAACTAAAAATGTACGACGCTAAAAGAACAAAATCTTCGACTAATGAGTCACGTTACTTTGGAAGCTCATCTACGTCCAAACCAAACGTGGACCATGCCACAGTTGAGCTAGGAAAATCTTTCAAGCCACTTTCCCAAATGACTTTAAAAGAGCTTAAAGAGTATAGAAATAGCCACCTGAGATCTATGACCATCAAACAACGACTAATTGATGAAAAAAGATGTCACCGCTGTATGCAAAAGGGACATACTGGATTAGATCAAAATTGCCCATTTAATCATCTACCACCCTCTGAGAACTTTAAAAATCATCAAACAGCTCTATTAAACCAAATGTCTACCTCGGAGAAGGAAAAAGACGCTGCCTGAGCTATAGTCGCTGATCAGATGGGCTTAAAACTGATGAGGATAACTTGTCAATCGTTATTTCCGCTCGTGCTGTTAAGCATCGGGATTTATTAGATAGCAAACATTTTACGGTTAAATGCCGATTAAATGATAAAACTGACGTTTTTAATTGTCTGCTAGATTCCGGCTCTTCTGCATTTGGGTTCATTAACCGTTCAGTTGCGCAAAACCTTAACCTTATTCTATCGCCATTACCCTCTGTTAAACTACTAAATGTAGCTGATGGTGCATCTACTCGACAAGTCATCACCCATACCACTTTCGTAGATATAGCCTTAGGTGATCATTCAGAAACATCCTTGTGTTATGTTATTGATATGCATTATGATTTAATTATAGGAATGCCCTGGTGGACTACCCACAACCTCAAAGTAAACTGGAAGACTAGAGCTATTACGCTTGATTCTTCTTTCTGCCAACAAAATTGTTTAAAGAAAGCACCCTTCGTATTAATTGCTAATAATAACCCACCATATAGCTTCACACCTTCACTCTCTCCCGTTAATGCATCTCCAATTTCCTCATCTGACTACAAAAATTTCATGAACACAGATAAATACATACCTTTTGATAAAATAAAGTCTATGTTACCAAAACAATTCAACGATTTTGCAGATGTGTTCCTGCGAAAAGAAGCTAACTCGCTACCATCGCTTCGCCCTGGTAAAGATCACGAAATCAGACTACGAAATGGAGCAACGCCGCCTTTCAAACGAAGCTATGCCATGTCTACTGACGAACTGTCTGTCATAAAAAAATATTTAGATGAAAATTTGGAAAAAGGCTTCATCAGCCCGAGTTCTTCGCCTTACAGTGCCCCTGTTTTGTTAGTTAAAAAACAAAGCGGGGGTATTCGGGTGTGTGTGGATTACTGAGCGCTTAATGATCTTACCATAAAAAACAGATACCCAATTCCATTGGTTAGTGAAACGATGGACCGTTTAAGTCGAGCAAAATATTTCACCACTCTTGACGTTATCTCTGCCTTTAATCGAATTAGCATAAAACCTGGCCATGAAGGAAAACTGCATTCAATACTCGGTATGAACAATTCGAATATCTTGTAATGCCATTCGGGCTTTGCAATGCGCCTGGTTCCTTTCAAAGTCTAATCAACGATTCTATACATGATTACTTGGACGATTTTGCCACCGCTTATCTAGACGATATCTTGATCTATAGTGAATCTCTAGAAGACTATATTTCTCATGTTCGGAAAGTCCTCGACCGAATGAGATCTAATAATCTCCAATTAGATATCCAAAAGTGTTGCTTCTGCACTACCAAAGTCAAATGAAATACCTGGGTCTTTGGATAACTACTGATGGGCTTTGTATGGACCTTGACAAAACCAAGACAATAACTAGCTGGCAAACACCTTCCAACCTTAAAGATGTTCGGTCATTCCTTGGATTTGCCAATTTTTATCGAAGATTTGTTAAAAACTTCGCTGAAATCGTCACTCCTTTAACAAATTTAACTAAGTCTTCTTCAAAAATTAGGACTTAACAAAAAGACCCCTTTCATTGGAATAATCAATGCCAATTGTCCTTCGAAAAATTAAAAACTGTGTTCACATCAGCACCGATCCTGACCCACTTCGAACAAAGTAGAGAAACATGGGTTGAAACTGACGCTTCAGATTATGTCACTGCAGCCACTCTGTCGCAAATGGTAAATGGTATTTTTAAGCTTGTTGCATTTTTATCAAAAAAGTTATCTCCACAAGAATGTAATTATGATATATCCGACAAAGAACTTCTGTCTATTATACGAGCTTTCGAAGCCTGGCGTCCCGAACTCATCTCCATAACTTTTCCCATTAAGATTCTATCTGACCACAAAAATCTTGAGTGGTTTATGACGACTAAACAGCACAATCGTTGGCAGGCACGGTGGGCAGAATTCCTATCTCAATTTAACTTCAAAATATCTTATCGACCAGGCTCGTTAGGTCAAAAACCTGATAGCCTTACACGTCGTTCACAAGATCTTCCTTCAGGGGTCGACGACGCTAGAAATCAACACCAACATCAAACAGTTCTACGTGATAACAATTTGTCCGATGAAATAAAAAGTACTATACTCGTTAAATCTCTAGAATTGATTAATACCGATGTTGTTTCCTGTATTAATTTATTTGATCGAATTTGCAAAGCTTATGAACGTGAGCCAATTGTTCAAGAGCTAATTGAACTTAAGAAAATTGACTCACAAAAGCTACCTAACCACCTTAAAAATATTCAAATTTCACATAACGATCTTCAATTTAAAAATGATAAACTATATCATCACGACCGGCTATATATTCCTGACGATGGTGACCTTCATATACTTATTATTAAAGATCATCATGATACTCCGGTCGCAGGTCATGGTGGTCGACGTGCTACATATTTCTTAATTCTTAGAAAATATTTCTGGCCAACAATTTTGCGAGATGTAGAAGCTTTCGTTAAAACTTGCCATACTTCCAAATGTGCGAAACCTTTTCAAACAAAGTATCAAGATTTATTACGACCACTTGACTCTCCGTTTCATAAATTGAATCACCTTTCTGTCGATTCTGCTGAGGACCTACCGCCTTGCAAATATGACCGTAAAATTTATCATCACATTTTGATTGTAGTCGACCGATGCTCCAAAGGTAGGCGTTTTATACCACTAAAAAGTCTCAAAATTCAAGAAATAGCTACTGCCTTCCGTAGATTTGTTATAGCATATGATGGTTATCCCGAGACAATAGTCTCAGATCGAGAACCTCAATGGAAATCAGGGTTTTGCAAACGTCTTCTTTCGCGAATGGGCACGAAAATCAAATTTACCTCTGCACACCATCCTGAATCAGATGGCCATAGTGAAAATGCTGTAAAAGTTTTAAAACAATACCTAAGAATGTTTGTTAATTATGATGAAAACAACTGGGTAGATTTACTTTCCGAAGCCCAGCTAGTAGCACTTAATCATCCTAATGAATCAACTGGCCTTACGCCCTTCTTCATCGATCGTGGCCATCATCCAAATGTCACAATCTATCCGCCAGAATTATTTTCACTAGGCCCAGCTAAAATACAACAGCCATTAGCTGACAATATCTATGACCGAGTTAAAAATATACAAGAACATGTTCAAAAATCTTTGCTTTGGGCGCAAGCGAAACCAGCTCAATTTTCGAATAGTCGTCGACAACAAAGTCCTGCCTATAAAGTAGGCGACAGAGTTTGGTGAGATGCTCGATATCTCAAAACAAATCGATCAAACAAACTTGGGCATAAAAATATGGGGCCCTTCAGGATATCTCAAATAATTCGTGAAGGATCCGCTTATAAATTAGATCTACCGCCAACGATGACCATGCATAATGTTTTCCACCAATGGCTTCTACATCCCGATGAGTCAAACCCACTTCCAGGACAACTAACGATCCGCCACCTCCGATTACAATCATGAGAGACAACGAAATACATGAAGAATTTGAAATAGATGCTATAGTCAACTCCCGGATGTTTGGAAATTAATAAAAATACCAAGCTACATTTATCGGTGATGAACCTCTTTGCTATGATGAAACCCTCTGTGAGGAGGCTTGATTGAATATAAATTGAATAATATTATCGACAATGCGGCTCAAACAGTTACAAAAGCTAAATTCACTATCGGACCTAATATCAGTATTTTGGATTGCTACTATAGACAATCTGATGGCTCCCACGTGCTAGTTAAGCGAACTTCAGCGTTGAAGAAGTCTAGTGATGAGATCATACTTGTAAAAAAATGCCACTTCGAAGCCTATATAAGAGGTGTACCTGCCTGTAAATGCAATGATGAAAGCAACAAGGAGAAAATACTCACCACCCAACAACTTGGTGCCTTCCCAGGTCAATCCGCAGTCAATTCCACAGCCTGTCTCACCTACGACGTTGAAAGAGCAATCGAGGAACACACTGCTAGTATGCTAATATTAGATGTCTAGGACACCTTTGACGCCTTTCTTCCAGGCCGACTTGTCCATTGCATGCGGGAGTAGGTACGGCCAGAGTCTCTTGTCAATTGGGTTGGCTCCTTAGCTACGAACCGCTCGGTTCAGATCAGCCCAAGTGGTAAGATAGGCCTACTTCAGTCAGTCAACTGTGGATTTCCCCTAGGATCCCTGGCTTCTCCTATTCTTTACATGCTCTACATTTTCCTCCTATTTAAGATATGGTGAATCTCTTATAGATTCGGGTATACTGATGACATAGCAATTATTGAGACACAAAAATTACTACGAGAAAACTATGATTCCTTAAATATTTCTTTGAAAATAGACTTAGATTGTGGACTAGAAAAGGCCATCATATTCGACTCAGGAAAGGTAAAACTCTAGCATTTTCCACGCAAACGGGCAGATAAGGATCCAATTAACACTCCTATGATTCAGAACAGCGAATTATCTATAACAGAAAAAACATCACGCCTATACACCAGATGGCTTGGCGTTAACTCTGATAAAATGCTCTCATTCAAATGGCACGTTCGTATTCTCGCTTATAAAGCTGGACACTAGACAGTAGCAAACGCGCTTCGCGATCTTAAAAACATAATAAGAGGCGTGCGTCTCCACTAAATTATTTGGACGAGCCGTTATCACCTATGTTCTACCGATTGCCTATTACGGAGTCAAAATATGGTGGCCAGGTTTCCCACGTATGATTTCCCCTACTTAATCTATCTCGAACCTCGTTAAAGGTCATTTTTCGCCGAAAAGTTGTGCGGGCAATCGCACTAGCTATCCTTCCCGCCTACAGGACTACTTTAACAAACACACTATATTGTGAAGCGGGTCTTCCTGAAATTGCACTTAACTTAAAATGACATCGGGCTACCCTTCGAATACACCGCCTTGGCCCATGGCATCCCCTCCGACGCCGTATTACCTAGATCTTGAACAGAATAAGACGCGTCTCTTGCCTATCGGGCTGGAAACAAATATTCCCATCTATAGAAAATTAAGTATCTCTTGGTCTACGAAATAGAATTGGCACGCTGGAACTAGACGAATCACCTATGCTCTATCTCATCTCACTGGTAATATCTCCATTCAAGATTTAGTAGTTTATTCCGATGGTGATCACCTAAAATTATTTTCGGACCCACACGTCGAGGGTGGTGTCGCAATCTTCCAAGTAAGTTATTTGGTCTTTCAGAAATATATAGCTCTCAACTCATCACTCCGAACCTTTAATGCTGAGGCTGCAGCAACTTTATTTGCTTTAAAGGAAGCCTTTAGCTTTCCCACTGCTCATTTCACCGACAACACTTGGATTCTTCTAGATAACTTTGATGTTGCCTAACAACTCTTATCAAACCCTACTTGCTCTTCCCTGGAAATACTCATGAAATTTTAGTCTAAATTACGGAAATGGCCAATCTGATCTTGACTACTACACATCTTGCCAGGTGAGGTCCGAATTCACTGGATTCCCAGATATGTTGGATATTCTGGAAATTTGGGAAACGAATTAGTGGGGAGAGCCGCAAAGGAATCTATGTCTATGCTACC
This sequence comes from Oidium heveae, assembly GCA_003957845.1. NCBI lineage: Eukaryota > Fungi > Ascomycota > Leotiomycetes > Helotiales > Erysiphaceae > Oidium > Oidium heveae. Next base: position 15,331 of record QVIK01000345.1, read on the forward strand.
ACCATCTCCTTCCCCGCTAACATTCGATTCCGCTAATGATTAGGATAACAATCTGACTTTAATGAAATATAAAGCATATTGTGATTTGCATGCTCCTCAGTTATATCAAGATCTAGAAAAATAGTTTCGCGTTGGTAGCTCCGCTGGGTCATCACCTTCTTGGCAACACGTAGCTATATTCTGCACGCTCTAGGCATGAAGATTTTGCAACCAACCACACTCACTCAAATCATGACTCTGCTCATACAATTTACTGTTGTGGCAAACTTAAGTTAGCGAGACATTCTCTATACGGTAGAACGGCCACTATTAGACTTCCTAAGCCACCAAAGGGAATCTCAGATAAAATTAAATTTCTCCTTGGGACCTTCACTGGAGCATCAAAGATCGTACAGTGGTTTGATTAAATCCGGTCAGTATAATATATATATATAACAGTAGGGGCTATAGGTGTTTACTTACATGTATCAGCATGGAGAAGAAAGCTTCATCTTTATACCGAAATCTGGCTAAAGCAGTCTTCAGAACTTATAATAGTAACCAGCTAGTAATACTACCAAAAAAAAGATAGATAATGCGCTTATTTCTTTTGTACAGTACTTGTAGAGGGAATGGAGTTCACGGGTTCAATATAATCTTCCCTTCAATTATATCTCTTTTAGGATCATTTTTTCTTTCTTTACCATGCAAGCAAATTTTTCAATATTCTACATTAATCGGGCCCTCATATTTTAATGTAACCGCATAATTATACCGACAGAGCGACTTTGTAAATCATATGTCAGTGCTCAAGCTCTCAGGTCTCTTATTTTTAAGATAACTTTTGTATAAAAAGTTTGCCAAGGCAAGTCACGATCCAAGTCTTTTTAAAAGCGTACGGGACATAGACAAGATGGAATTGTCGTGATTTAAGCATTAAGCAGGTAAAAAACTCGTATTGTATAGTTTAGTAAAGCTGATGTATCTATCTAGGAGCACACGATGGTAATAAGGGGCATCAAAAGGGCTAAGCGAGAGCGGTAGCGAGGGCATTTCACCTTTAACTATCTACATCAAAGTACCTTATATTGCAGTCAGGTTTCGAGGGTGACAATGGCTAGAGAGTTGATATAATCAGGTGGGACTGCGGTAATAACAAGTACGGAAAAGGGGTCTAGTGAATCTCGGAGGAAGCTATTGTTCTAAGGGTAATTGTATTGGTGACTAGGACTAAGAAGAAAAGAGTTGACAGAAGACAAAGCGTGAAGAGATCCAGCTAACGGACTTCACATATATATACATCATTGTTACTATGGTTACAGAGAAAAGTAAAAAAGACAAGTAAATAAAGCGGTAAGCGAAAAGCCTATTAAATCAGGCATTAAATCCTTCAAACTCTAACAATTGCCTTTGTCACATAACTTCTTTAATGCTATATCACCTCTAATACCTGCATTTGACAGGAATGATCCGATTTTTATAGCAATCTGACGTAGATCACTTGCTCTCCTTGACTAGAAACTTTACCAATTCAACTGTTCCGCTTGCTGAAGATTTCAATCACAAGGACTGGCACCCATTCTATTCAGGGCCATTTTCCCCACAAGTTAAAGATCTTATTGGTTGACTTGAGGCCAAAGAGCTTACATAAGTCTCCGAAGTAAATTTCTCAACACACAATTGGGGAGATGTACAAGATCTTTATTTTACCTCACGACTGCTAGTGTCTACAGGACTCACCTCCTCAGTACAAACTGACTTAGGGGTGACCTCAGATCATTTATCTATACTAATCACTGTTCAAAGCTGTTCAAGACGCATGCCGCCAACCACTAAATCTCGATTCAGGATAATTGACGGAAAAGTATTTCCTAATTTACTCAAAATGGAGACACAATATTTAAATAGCCTTGTTTGTAAATCAGCTGTGTAAATTGAAAAATGGGCCGAGAAATCCATGAGAATCTTCGAATGATATTCTCGGGCTTAGTATCACAGTCTATGTCGTATAATTAAGAGAAACCTTGGTGGGACCAGGCTTGTGGGGAGGTCTAGAGGGAGTTTCGGGATTTGTCTTATTTTAACTACCCTAACACAGCTGACAGAAAAGTCTATAGAGAAATACCCTAGAAAGCTAAGTTTAAATTCATTCCGGAAAAAAAAATCGATTAAGCTAGTTGTGCAAAAGATGCATTTGAAATTTCCAAATAGCACAAGAGCAAAAGATAATTTCGCAGCCCGACCCTAGTAGGTCAATTTAACCCCGAAAATTAATTGGCTTAGATGCTTAAGAGAAACAAAATCTATTGAGAAATCTACTTTGTCAAAAAACAGAGACAGAAGTTATAAGTCTCCATAAAACTAATGTCAACTTTTTCTCACTTCCATTTCCAAAAACCATCGAGTTAGAAATGACTGATGCCATTCTTGGGACTAGATCCATAACATTAGATAAAGATGGGAAATCTACCAATATTTTACATCTTACATGGCCCTGCTATTTTGGCTACTAATTTTGATCTTTTTCCAAACATCTTTCGAAGTTGTGTGCCATCCTTAGTAATTTCCGTACAACAATCTTGGTTATTATCGAGAAATCCAAACAAAAAAAGGTAGATGGAAAATTTCCTATATTACACCTGCCAATATGCCCTCTTATCAGTATCAGGGAATTGGGTTTGAAAGATGGATAGCTAAGCGTATATCATGAATCGAAATCAAAATACAGAGTTCTTTCCTGTCAAAAAATATGGTGCATTACCGCTACGATCATCTACTGATCTTACAATATATATATAACATATGATGTCGAAACTGTGATGGCCAAATGCTTGACCATCTCAATTGCTAATCTAGACATCAAAAGGAGTATCTATCGCAGTATCACCAAAAAGACTTCTAGATAGGCTACGAGAACAAGGCTGAACGAGTTATATTTGAAGTAGGATAAACTCCTTTGCAAGCGAAACTTAGGTCTATATCAGACTTGCCGATTAAGTAAGACGTGCCTTTGGAATAGATCCATTGCGGACTGCCACTAGGCTCTCCTATTTCATATATTCTGTTCGTGTTAAACGTGTCATAAATTTTTGAGCTAGATTAAATGAAGAATAATTTTGAGTATGCGGACGATCCAAAGGTTATATTCGTTATAAACTTGTTGCATAACTAGTGGTATATTTTTCAAAGTGTTCATAGATCCTTTAAGAATACGTGTTCACTTATCCTTTTATAATTATAAATTTAGCTAAATTAACAGGTTTAGACCGACAATATTAGAGGGTAAAATCAAAATATACTAGGTGCCTACCTAGTCACACTATTTAAAGGGGGGGTTTTTTAACTAGTTGTGAGCTAATCTCGAAAAGAATCATTTACTAAAATTAAGAATCTCAAGGATCTCAGTAGATTATTCTTTTCCTATTTTTTTTTCTTTTCATAGAGTCTTCTTTAGCCTTTGCCTTTAATAAAGAGGAAAAAAGGGTACTCTAGGTTCACTTTTTAAATTATCAGCTGCAAAAAATCATGTAGGGGTAAATGTATTTTCTTCATTGACTTCACCTTTCGCATCAGTTCTTGACTCCTTTTTTCATTCCGGTAGCCTAAAATATCCTGTGTACAGATTACATTACATATAAATTCTACTCAATCCTTTTTTTTCCTTCCTCAGCATTAGTGTATCTCGCAATACTAAGGCCTCGCTCATGCCTTGTAACTAGGGATCCAATAACTTTATCTTTTAATACATTGTTAAATGCCTCCTTGTAGCCCTCAACAGCCCAAGGTCTTGGAATCAGCTTAGGCCAATTGACCTTTTGCATTATTAGTCAAGATAATATTATGACGTTAGAATATTTGACTTACATAAAGCATTCCATGGTTCATAATAAAAACTGAACACCATACACCAACTACAAACCAAAACAATGTGAATAACTTCACAGGTAACGCCGCCGCATCAGGCAGTTGCCGTGAAAATAAACCTACAAAGACAAAAAATACACTAAAAGCAAGTATATATGGAATGGATTGAATAAGAAGTGGCCGTTTATCTATGAAAATTAAATCAGATTCTGTGCCAGGAAGGTATGTGCCCATAAATAAATCATAAGCATCTTGTTTTGGACCATCCAGGAAATTGTTTTTCACATATCTTGTTAAAGAATTTCGTAGATCTTGAATCATACCAGTTCTAGTCCGTGTTCCGGTTCGGGTCACGTCCGTTTTCAGAGCCCCAGATCCAGAGTAGGCTTTCGAAACGACATCGGCATTATCTGCCCAGACATTACGGAAGAGAAATTCGAAGTCTTCAAATGACGAGAAGTCTTCATGTCGACTTAAAACGCCCATATCTCTGAGTTGACGATTAAGAATAGATTTTGCTAGCAAGCTCTGAACTAAATTTGTCCGATCGAGGCAATCCATACAATTAGTACGAAAGACACTAGTTTGCCGATTCCGGACGTCTGAACGAGCTTTATCGCCTGGTGTTTCTAAACAATAAAAATATTGCTGCTTTTCTAACACTTTTTCCAGCCGGTCTAAAAGAATTTGTGTTCTATTTGACCCGAAGCTTTTAGTCTCGTTATGGTAATCAAAATATACATAATGTAGCTGGTCTTTTAAGTGCCGAAAGCTGCTGGATTCTGAATTCCTCAACTTTTCATCACTGAAGTCATCTTGCCCTATAACGTTGGCTGGTTTAGAGACAAGCAGTTTTATAATTTTTTCATATGCATCTTTAATCGCTTGTTCTCTCCCAGTTTTTTTCACGAGATTAACTAGAAATATATCGCCATATAACTTAGTTTGTTCTTCAAAATGAGCTTTTGCAGCTGAGACGGCAGCTTCGACTCCTCGAACATATAATTTAGGTGTATAATAGAGATTGTTTACCTCGGTCCAATAAACAGGAACGCTCCCCCGAATCTGAACGTAGGATAAGACCTGAATTTCTTTATGAGAATCTCCAACTTTCCTTTCTTTTAAATTTCTCTCTCCACCAAAGCCATCGAGTCCAGATGAGGTGTCATTTAAAATAATGATTTGCTCAGATTCATTGAAGTTCGAAACGTTTCCACGCTCATCTATTCCTCTAGAGAAATATCTTGATCCAGCCCTATGTCTCGATCTTCTAGTGATAAGAACTAGGGTCAGGAGCGTGCTCTTAATTTGAGTAGGTACTATACGTAGCATACCAAAAATTACGGGAAGTATGTAAGGATCAATAGCGCGTTGTTTTCCAGGCTGCTGCCTATTTCCTGAGACGCTGAAGTCGATAAATTCAGACTGTACAAATCTATTCCAGAAAAAACGGTCATCTGCACGCTTCCACAAGGGAGATGATAAGTCAGACTGCGATTGTCGTTGAAATGTGTTTGTGAGATCTAAGGAGTAAGAGAAATACATAGGCCCTAACTTCAAAAAAGTCTTCAGTAAAGCCAGGTAGGTATCCTCATCTTGATCGTATAGTGTTCTTTCGCGTAAGGGCAGTAGTTCTGTAGCTTTAACTTCGTATATTGAATGCCCTTTTATCATACCAACTTTCTCTGCTTTCGTAATGACAATAATATACTTATCTAGAACCGTTGTCAGCTTTTCTATCATTACTACATAGTTTCGGAATATACCAAGTCGTAGCTTTATGATCCCTAGAATTCCTGCGATACTAAAGATCCTCCTGCCTAGTGATTTCCCATCGTTCAATCGTATGACTCCAGAAGGCCGATCTACGACCAGGGTTGGTGCAGACGGTGATGAAGGTGAAGTAAAAGCATACTGAGTCAACGTCGCGTGTACATTTATATCCCGAAAAGGTAGCTGAATCATTATAGCTGAGTTATAGCTCACCACAGCTTTCTGAAAATAGACATTTACAACCTTAGGATAAATTGGTTTGTTAGCAGATAATGATTCCTATCGAGTAGGCCTAGAAGTGAAATAAGTGTCTGACACGCTATCCTTGGCATTTGTGCTCAGATTTTAGGGGTGGATGTGTAGTAGTGGGTCCAAGCGGGCGCAAATCTACTTCACGAAATAAGTGTAAAGTGAAACGTTGAAATCTGGGTGTTCTTGACTACAACTACGTTAAGAAAACTAGAACTTAGACGTTCGTAAGCCCCAACTTTATCTCGCAATTCATCTACCTCCCTGATTCGACGATAAGAGTAAAGTATGGTTATCTTTAGGCCAACTAACAGCATAACTTCGACACGAAGACGACTGTCCCCTACGATTCTGAAGTTTATGTTGAGAGCCACCATAAACGCCCATTCCCTTACCAAAGAGGAGAAGCCACCCCACCGGAGTTTCTGGCTTCAACTTAGCTCCCGGTACTGAGGTAATGGATCAAACTAAACTGGCTCTCTCTGTTACGGTAGATTCTTACTGTTAGTAGATATTGTCATAGTGAGTGAAGGTACCACGAGTCCCCTGCCGACCACCTTCGCTTAGATTTTGCACCTTGATGAATATATCTATGATCGTCCGTTTGACGTGCCAGTCATAGAAGAGGATTGCTAGCCTATTACCACGGTAGTAATTCAATGCGGGTCAAAACGTCGATCAGTCTCGCTTCAGGGTGTTAAGCTAGCGAAAATGCATAATATTTAAAGCCTGAATATTATGGTTAAGATTTGCATAAATCTTCCCCACTCATTTTGACAGCACTTAGTCAGCTCCTCTACCCATTCTAGGCTGGAATTTATACCAACGTAAACTACGACTCCTATTTTGTGTCCTAATGTGGGCACCATGAAATTTAAAAGAAAGCCTAGACTTTCAAAGAAGCCTTAGACATAAATGTCTCGTGTTCAGCGCGCTTATCATCAGCTGCCTCAAGCAGAAGCCGCGGAGCCTCTACCAGCCACAGTTTACACTCTCATTCTTGGAACAAAGGTAGACGGGGTACAAAATTTTGAACGGTGGATAAATTCAATCGCTCTTAATGATATTTGCGCCTACCCAGACGGATCATCGGAAGTTCCAGGTCGATCATCTTGGGGGTTCGCCCTTCAATGAGGAGGATTAACCATTAAAAAAGGACATGGAGTTTTACATGGTGGAAAGGTCTACGATGCAGAGATCTTTGGTGCGATCTTGGCGCTTCGAGAGGTCTTGTCCATAAGGAATAATGACGAGAAGATATATGTACTTCTCGATAACCAGGCCGCAGTAATGGCTTTACTCCCTGGAAAATCCGCATCCAGTATTCGACTAACAAGATTATATCATTGTTTAACGAATTCTGCATACGCAGAGTTTAGATGGGTGCCAGGTCACTCTAGAATTCGTGGAAATGAAGAGGCAGATACGGAAGCTCGTACTGCTCTTAGAGACTAGCCTGAAAGACAAACTCAGCCAAGACATATTACCTTAGCATATCTACGTCGACTTATGCGGCAGCGTCGACAACAGTTGGTGGAAAAATGGTGGTCCGATGTTTGTCCTCCTAGGTACCAAGACCTAGATTTGAAAATGCGTCGAAGGAAAACACCCGAACTTAAACTATCACGGCGGCTACATCATACTCTAACGGCTGCCAGAACTGGGCATAGTGACTTTGCGGCATACCACCGCCGCCTAAAACATTTAGACGCCAAACTTTAATACGTCTGTGGGTAGGAGACTACCCCGACACATTTTTTTAGATGTCGAAGGTACGCACATTAAACGCGTAAACTTCGATATGGCATAACCATAGACAATTTTAGAAGGTAATTTTTTTGGGCATAATTACTTGAAGAGATTTTCCGAATTCGCAAAGGTTACAGGTTGCTTTAGCGACCAACCGACTCACCTATCCTCAGCTGGACGCGAGGAGGATATATTATAAAATGCCAACAATTGAAATGGCGGGTTAGAGATTGGCATGGGAAATGCTGAGATATCCCTATTATTTGTTACTTTCCTTATACTTCTTTCATCGTTTCTTTTTCCTTTGATTCCTTTATGTTTTATGTAAATAGCGGGCGTGAGCGAGTAGGGATGGCATGCCTGAGACCATAATCCCCACCGGCTCCGTCGGTCCTGAACCCAACGGGGACATAAAGCATTTGCCTAGGATCTTAAACTAGATAATTAGATAATTACGACTCTTATTGCTGGCACGCGTTTGTGATTATTTAGCGCACGAATTATTGAAGTCTAAGCTGTAAATTTATCAAACAATTTAATATTAAAAATCGTTGAAGTCAGTCTTGCTACAAATCTCTGGCTTCGTACCTAAATTTAAAGAATTGAATTCTCAGATCTAACCATCTACACTTCAAAAGGAGCATTGATTTCGAGTTCTATGACTCTTGGAGAATTTAATACTTAGATCTCACTAATCAATACTAGAAAATTCAACCATGTCTACGGGCTTCGCGATGTTGTTTAAACTTCCAAATAGATCGCTGAACGCCTTAACATGTCGGTGAATCAAATAGGTTACGCATTTGCCCGAAACAAGGTCATACTTGAGAAAAGGAGGCTCCCCAATTCCCCCTTCCGAGGATGTCGAAGGAATGGAAAATTTTGGCACGCCGTCTTCGGTTAGTCGAAGAACAATATAGTTCGAACTGGCAACTGGCCCGTTCAAATATCTTGGTATAAGTGAAAAATTAATTCAGTGCGAGTTTCGAAAGAAATGTAATCAGCGCGGCCCTACTCACAAGAAACCTCCGCTATCTGAACAACCCAGGAGAACCACGGAAAATGGGCCGAAGCACATGTTAATTGGGCCATCGAAGATTTGATGTCCATTTTGTGGACTAAATTTTTATTGGCCACAGCGGTTATTTAAATGGCTGTCAATTCCTCTACTGGTGATTTTAAAACGACTCCCTAAGCAGTTAGTAATATATAATATTTCACTGGCAGATTGTTCTGAACACTTGAAAGAGATATGTATTGCTGTTCTGTGTTTTTTAAACAGTCTAATTTCACACTTTTCTAGCCACAACAACAGTCTCCGAGGATCTTTTACTTCCTACAATTTAAATCTATTACATCCAATCATTAGGCCTCCAAGAAATTGTATATTTGGAAAATCAACAGATATTGACGCTCTATGTACTCATCTCCTGTGCCTGGGGTGTAATGTATATCTGCTCAACTGAAAGCCCTACGTAGTCCCCATTTCCTATTTCTTCAGCGTACGTTCGAGCCTCGTCATAATCTTGTCTCTTGTTATAGAGTTGCTTGTTCGCTAATTGGGGGCCCCTCTTTCGTCTATTCATCAATAGGAATGTGCTTATTCATGAGACAAAGCACCTAAGGATCGAGGACCATGAATTGCGAAACAGTTGATTGACTTATATTTTGGTTAAATTGCTGTTTAAACCAGACCTGACATTGATGTTGAGTAGGCTTTGGATGTTGGCAATGTGCCCAGCGTTTTAGGGCCCTCCTTCGCTCGATAGTAATGGAAGTCTGAGTAGCCATTGTAGGATGGTGTTACTGGGGCAGGAAAGATATAATAGAATAATGCAGAATGACAAATCATTAGTTGTTTAGAATAAAGTACGGATTTTTTCCGCACGTAAATATGATTCGGTGCAGGTTAATTTATATACATATTACAATAGGTGTTGTAGGTGTTTATTTGCATGTGTCAGCGTAGTGAAGAAGCCTTCTTCTTTTCTTTTGGTAAGAAAAATATGTAGGTTGATATTTCATGGAGAAATTGGGTGTATTGTGCACCAACTCTGTGATTACGAAATCAAGGAAATGTACAACGATGACAATCTACGATACAGCCTCCTTAAAGATTCTGGGAATTTTTCGATTATGGTAAACGTTAGAGGTTCCTTCCCGTTTCCCAGAAGAAATTATTCATTCAGAGTTATTATGCCGGAAAAAAAAAAACTAAAAAAAAAAACTTGATTTGCATAACTGGCCCGTGCAATTATTATGTTGATTGGCAAATATTAAATTTGATCCAATCATTAAGCTATGGCACGGATCGGTGATGTAACTCGGTCTATTCATCATTTTTGACTAATGTCGTCATGGCAACATATCTTGAGCCTAACGATAAGCGATGGTAATTTTTGCATCCTACAAGCAACATGGAATACAGAATTTGTAACAGCATCCATTTTTTTTTTGCAATCATTTCTTGTGTTTGTAGCCTTTAGCCTTTGATAGATACAGTGGCAGTGACTAAGTGCATGTTGGAGATTTCCACATCTCAATAGCTATACTTATGCCTCGGATTTATTTTGTAGATACCACTGTGAAGCAAATACAATGTCCTTTTTTTCCTTCACAATTCACCTCCCCTCAATCGTTCATGTTCGTCCAAGGAAATTACAACCTCTGGATTATACACATGTACCTCCACCATCCTGTAAATACCTAGCGTACGGAATTTGATTAAGTCTGCTGGGTGGATTCGAAACTACCGCCTGCCGTCTCAAGTGAACGATGCACAGGCTACCCACCAAGGCTCTACTTGAGAGAGGGACCTGGACGGGATACCACACTACCATTCGGCCCAGTATCGGGGGCTCCTATGTGTTGAACAAACTGGGTAGGAACTTGTCTCAATGAGGCTAGCAGGAGTATACCAGTGGCCATGGGTGAGGGGTAAACTTCATCGCCCGGAACTATTTACTAGGGGTAGTCAAAATCTGAGTTTCTGAAAACTTTTATACGAAATTCGTATAAAGCCCCATTTTTTATAACCCCTGTAACACGTGAATTTCATGCACGATCTGTCACCCTGATGTTAACCAAAAAATTAATCTTCCTTAATACTCACATTCAAAGCCCCAACATCATTGTTTTCATAGTGCAAAAGTGGAATTTTAAAATCGATATAAAAATTTTTGAGTCAGATTTGGATTTAACGTATCTTTGCTTACTTAGACATACGCAGGAAAGCGAAAGTTATGAGAGAGATCAAAAACCTGTGATTTTTCTGCTCACAGGATCAAAATAGAAAGGCAAGTTTCTTTTGAGATGCACCCTTATTAGCTTCTAGAAATTAGATAATAAAGTATAAAAATGAATGCAATAGCTATATCAACTAAAAATAATTTAATTGACTAAAGATTGATAAAGACATGGTGATGAGTGTCTGAACGTGTTGTGAAGTTGATGATTTCACTGGGGAATTTGATGACAGATCCTGCATGGAAATTCACGTAATACAGGTGTTAAAAAAATGGCGTCTTATACGAATTTCGTATAAAAATTTTGAGAAAATCAAGTCTGACTACCCCTATCAGATTTATAAAATGTTGAAGTTGAAGTTGGAATTGGAATTTAGATATTTATTTATCGTTGGGGGGTTGGGGGGGAAGGGTGAGGTTTTTTAAAACTTCGTGTGGAATGTCTAATTCCTAAGCAATTTTGCCTGGCATTGGTCTGACCCTCCCTTAAACCCGTGAAGCAATCTTTGATTATGATTACGTGTATGCCGTCAACTTTTAGTCCTTTATCACACGTAATCAAAGGACAATTAGTTATTTACGTAGTACGTTAATTAAAGACAGCGAGGCTAGCATTTATATTTTTAAATTCTGTATTTATTGCGAAGTGTTTTTTAATATATAAATATATATATGTAGAGTCGACTGACTGAGTCAAGAACCGAATCTAGACTGTAATTTTTTATCTTGTAATCTCTTGAAGAATTGTTATAACTCAAAGGTGTTTGAAAATTTAAGAAAAAGCGAAGTTCAAATACTGTTGTGATGCTGCGAAATGTATTTGTTATCTTATCATGTGCAATATTTTCACATCGTCTCGATACCTCGAAACAGCCCATTAAATGCTTTAAATAATAGGCCACTGAAAAAAATATATTATTTTAATTGCTTAAGAACGAATTGAAATATTCAACTCCGCATTACTTATTACACAAAGCCCATAATACCGTGGCATGGATCGACAGATATTCTCCTCACGCCTCACAGGAATCCCTGCCCAAGAAAAATCCCAAGAACAATCTTTCAAAAGTGTTGAATGCCTATTAATGACAGAATTATCTTTAAGTATCCTTTCACCCGTTTAAATAAGACACGCATTCATAAAGTAAAAACGACAGTTCATGAATGGTGACTATATATCCGCATGACAAGTATGCTATTAATGAGTTTCCGATAACCCAAATGATTTTTTTTGACAAAGCCGACGCTAAATTGTGCAGTCAACATGCACATCCAGGCGTTTGCGTACCAGGTGATTCTGTTTTCAAATCAACTCCACGTCCCATTGCTCTTGGGTTCCTCGGGCCCGCCTGATTTAATGGTAGATTCTTTGCTATAGAAGTGAAAAGTTCCTTAACATTTTCTGATGACTTTGCTGATGTCTCGAAGAACAGAAGCCCAGATTCTTTGGCATATGCCTCTGCATCGGCAGTACTTATTGCACGCTTGTCGGGACTGCTAGTGGCTAAGTCAAGCTTGTTACCCGCTAGAGCTATGATAATGTTATCATTAGCTTGTCTCTGCAATTCTTTGACCCATTGTTTTGCCTTGTCCAACGAAGACTTTGTTATAACTATTAGCTGAAGTTTAATCTTTACATATCAAGTAACTGGTAGCTTACAGCCTGTGTGATATCATAAACAACAACAGCACAGTTTGCGTTTCGGTAGTACATTGGCGCGAGTGATTTGTAGCGTTCTTGTCCAGCTGTGTCCCATATTTCAAATTTTACAGTCGTAGTTTCATCTAGAGATATTGTTTGTGTCAGAAAAGCTGCACCGATGGTTGACTCTCTGTAGTCATCAAATTGATTCTTTCCGCAGAAGTCAGACAAGAGCTTGTAGGAGTAAATGAGATTACCTTAACAAAGCGAAGTACTAATGAGCTCTGCGTTAAAGTCAGTGAAGCCGTTAACTTCTTTAGCTTCCTAGACGTACCTTGCCAACCGCAGACTCCCCTATTTCAAAAAGTTAGAATACAAAGTCTTAAATACTAAATTCTATCAGCCTACCAAGTAACACTAACTTGAACTGTGCGAATCGGTTACCAGCGCGGGTACCTGTTGGGGCTCTGGCAGCCATGGTAAAATCAAGTATGCAGGTGTATGTTCAATTTTATCAATAGTATAGCGCTGACAATATTTCCGCTTTCCCTGATCCCAGGGCACAAGAATAAGTTATTTCAAGGGGTAAATGAGTTTCATAGATGACGAACTATCGTAGGAACGAAACGCAGTACGAGGCTTCTAGCCCGATGTATACACGTGATATTATGTAATCAAAAAAAGTAGAAATATTTAGCACGAGACAAAAACCTAATTACAGCAGAATAGTTCTTATCCAAAACTGGGATTGAAGAATAAATTCATACAGTTGAAACGGATGAGCATAAGCAAGTAAGGGATATTGATTGGCTTTTGTTTGTAATAGGCCCAAACCCAGAGCGCTTCTGACTCTTACAATGAGATGGCTGGCTATTATCTCCCAGGCGTTTGTAAGCAAAGGAAGACGGTTGAATTTATCTACACTATGTCATACCGCCGTTCAATGGTTAACAGTTGCACTAGCAGACACGATCTGAATTCCCCCAATAGAGGCTTTCTTATTTCCATGAACGATCATTATCTGTCAATAGTAGAACAACTGAGGGCAACAAATTTCCCAGCGTAGGCATGTCATTCTGCACGTAGCCGCTTTGCGAGTTGTGGTCCTCCACAGCTACTGTTTAAAGAGGTGTAAAATGCTCAGCTTAAACCAACCCTACCTCAAAAAACACATCAAGATAGATGATGGCTGGTCATTAGATTAATTATTAATTATTAAATGAATTCCTATACATAAAAAACTGAATTTCCCCAAATTCCAACTGCTCTGGTGTCAATTCTGTTGCAACTTTTTTTTGACTATCTCCAATATGAAAGCAAAGCTACATTATAATAGAGTTTTGACCACAAATAAACCCCCGGCCCTTTATAGAATTCAAGAAAGTTTTCGATTTATAACGGGCTTTCTAACGCAGTTAACAAGAGAGTGTATCGAAGCTCAATTGTTGTTGAATGAAACCACTGTTTCCCAATTGCTACGGCGGAGAATAGAGGCTTTTAAAACTCATTTTCGGCCGGTAATTAGATAAGGAACGATTATTAGCGGTAATCATAAATTTTAAATATCAAATAGGACACAGTTCGGTATTACACAGTTATACGTAAATTATTGTTCTTCATTTTATTGACACTAGATTACGTTTAATACCAATATTTCAGTATTGTCATTTAAAAGCCCGATATCTCGATCAGTCCGTCTATTATTAAAATTTAAGATTGACATGAATATTGAAATATCAAATATACGATTTTTTCGACTTTTCTCAGCGAAGAAGGGGCAATTCTATAGTAATGGTGACTTAGAACACCGTCCATTGTCTTTGAATGCCAATTTTTTACATACTCTTTATATATATATATATATATATATATTACGATAATTAAAAGTAATATAATTGGCCGGATGGTGTAGTTGGTTATCACATGTCCTTAACACGGACAAGGTCTTGAGTTCGAGCCTCAATCTGGTCAAAGATAATTCTAAGGTTTTCTTTTTTCAAATGTTTTGAACATGATCTAGTTACGGTTGGCTCCAAGATTTGAATCCTAAGATAGTCAACCTGAAAACAGGTAATTTTAGAAGTTCCGTTTCTATTCTAAGTGATTACATAAAAGACAACCACCAAAAAAACATTACTAGAGTAAGAGGTGATTGCTTTGTCACAATCGAATTTTATGTATCGGTTTTGAAGTAAGGATATATAAGTTTTAGAGAATAACGAGAATGACTTTCCGGGGAAGTGTGCTTTTACTTTTGGTTCTTTACATAATGAAGGCCTTGTCTCGAATCCATCATGCTAACGAGGAATTAATCCAGTCCTTCAAATTTCTTCTATTTCCCCCTTTACTAAAATCGCTCTCTTTATCTAGATTATTTAGACCCTAGTCTTCTCGTCTTTCACAATTCTATATGTCTACTACCTTAACCTTAACGTTCATTCATCGTCCAATACCGGTTTTTTTGATGAAATCGAGGACTGCTTTTTTCGGCTTGGTGTCTCCCAAGAGCTCATTTATTCTTATCTGGTTCCTAAGTTTTAAACTACTATCATCCCTGGTGTGTCTCCACATCATTTCTATCTCTCGTCTCTATTACCGAAAATCGAGCATTAGATGTTTAATCATTTGTCGAAATGTTCCTACGCAGTATTGCCTTTTATTGGTATCTGATCTTCTGATCCTGCATTGGAAATCGTTGATGTACGCGTGATTTGTTTTTAATTGAAACTGCCGGAATGCTACAAATTTCAGGGAATGGGCCGATATTGGATCTAAACTTGAATTAGCATGCTAAGGTTTATAAGTCCCTGTATCTATGCTCAGTAAAGTACCATCTCTGAAATTCTTTTCATTTTTACCGTGTGGTTAGGCACGCTACATGTGAAAATAATACAAATTGTTCACGACAATATTTACCGTTCTTAGTTGCTGGCTTACACTTCCCGTCCTTATACTAGATGGTTAGGTATCGATTTTGACAATATAATATCTTTTATCTTGCATGTACAAGCGCTTACAGCGAAGGCCATGAAACTGGCAAACATTCTCTGTAGTCTTATGAGTACATCAAGAGGTGCCCCATCAGGACTCATCCGACAGGCTGACCCAGTCTATGTATAACCTATTGCTCTATTTGGCGCTGGAACATGATGGCCTAGCGGCAGCACAATAACGAAACAGGGTCGCATAGTGTCAAACTGTATCGAAGGCCTTCTTTACCTCATACATAAAGTAATTCTCGCCTGTGTTAGGGCTACACTCCCAGCAGATCGTTCGACATCTGTTCCTGCATTATTTCGGGAAGTAGGCCTTCTACAACCCGATCTTGAGCTTAACAAGCGGTCCTTGCAAGCGACCCATTGGGCATAGAAACTAGGTCCTCGATATTTCCGAAGGAAGCGTATAATTTCTATAAACAAAAACGACCGTAAAAACTCGCGTCTCTTTAGATGAGTTCTAGCCTCACCTAGAGTAGAATCTATAATCGCCCTGGCCCTGATCTCGAATGTTTTATTCTTTCAATAGCGGACTAAAATTCCAGCCATACATGCACTTATGATACTTTGTTCAGTATTTGTCATATAGCCTGGGAAGTTTACTGTGCTAGTTATCGTCTGGCTATATGGGAAATTTCTAGTGCTTGATCGATCTCGTATAGCTCTGCGTCAGATACCTTCTTATTACTACCTGGGTTTACTTTCTTCGTAACCCATACCTTGTCGCTGTTCTTCCATACAATTCTGGTTATACCTCTTTTATTTTCCAACTTCTAAAGAGGTAACCATCGGTCCTTTAAGATGCCGATTTTGTGCTCATAGCGAGCACGGGACTTGGCCAGAAATTTATTAAACTCTTAATTCTCTGGTCGATTTATTGCTGGAGTTTTATACAGAAGTATCAATTTATTATTCGACCACATGCAGCATTTGTAAAATAGCATATATAATTAATTATCTGATTTTTACTACCACGATAAACTCTCTCGCGTCCAATTATATACTTTCCATCGTCGAAGAAATTGGCGGGCTCCTTCGAGGCTATCGTTCCTCGAAAGACAGTGGTATCTACCATCGATCTAGGACACCCAATGTGTACAAGATTATTCTCTTGTCATAATCACAATGCGTACTTTTGAAATACCAGGATGTACGATTCCAGTAAACTTCTCAATCTAAGCCTGGCTTTCTATATAGAGAGATAATGGTCCAATCCACAAAGCCTACACAACTGTCGAAGTCCTCTATCGAAATCACCGCAGAAATCAGTCGTCTTCTGACTGCATTTGGCCAGGCAATGTATTTATCCCTGAGTGGCCGCACTACAGTGATAACATATTTTGTATAGGCTATAGCAGTGCCTTCCCCGATATCGTAAGTGCGAGCTATTCAAACAAGGCTAGCCTCATTTCCATAAGACCAAAGCTTCTCCAGCGCTACGGTTAGCTGGAGGGTCGGATTTTTTGGCCAACAGTTTGAGTGATTTTTGAAATATGGCGTGGTTCTTGATCTCAGTCTACGACATTCCCATTCCCTTTTTGCTAGTGCTAACCGAAATGAGAGATTCATGATCTAGCTGATCCATGAAATGGTTATTGATGAAATCCATCGATCTTTGATCGTATTACGGTATATCGCCGTTGTTCAAGTGCTGCAATAGCAAAACGTTTTTCATCGGTAGTAGCTTCGTAAATATTCTCCTCGATGAGACTATTATCTTGAGAACTTGAATCCGGCAACATGTTATGTAAATTTAAAGAGGTAATTCTATGAAAGTATCTATTCCATTAACGCTATGTCCGATTTAAAATCTGACCTCTCATCGGCCAGCACTTTACCCGATTAACAATCAACACTTGCGGCTTTTTGATTTGATTCTGTACTGGTTCTAGGAGTGCTTCATTTACAAGTACTATTTAATATTTGAAATAAGAAGTCACAGCTAATGAATCCCTATCGGGTTAAGCATTAATGAAGGTAATGTTAGAATTAAGGAAGTCGAGCTGCTGAATCTATATAATCACACCCTTTAAATCTTAAAATATATTCTAATTGTAATAGCATAGCTCATATTAGGCTAGCTGCAAAAGCTAATGCACGTTGGCCCACAAAAGTTTGGACGAATATTTAGTACTTTGATGTTGCTGTGGTAACGAGCACAATACTAGTAGATAGGCATTAGTAATCTTAGGGGCTGGTTCCACTATATACACACCATGGAGTGAGTGAATTGAGGACTGACTAAGTGTTGCAACCCCAGCAAAATGAACAACACACCAAACACCAGCATAACTATAATGATAGCACGTCGTGCTCGTGTCCACCCATCTACAATATTGCATGGATTTGCTGTAAACTCGGCACAGTAGTATAGCTACAATATACTTTAAAGCATGTATAGATTAGAGAAGACACAGACACTCTTAAAAAGAAAGTGGCTACTATTTAAAATTTAGCTTGTATAGCCGCTTTTAAGACCTCTCAACTTTTACTCTGTAGTCTCTAGTAGGGTTACAAAATCAGAAATTTGGTTCCCTAGAGATTAAGCATTATTATTAGAAACAGAAAAGTAAGACTTAACTGCTTTGCATGCAATTGACGCAAAATTAAAAATTGGCTTCGAAGTCTACAGGGGTAGGAGAAACTAAGGTTAAAACTACAATCCATATAGTTACGATACTTCGGTACAAGCAATAACTTTAACCCGTGCTCTTTACCAAATGGATTAAAACATGGGTTTAAGTTAATGCTTGAGCCGGGGTAGTTTCTTGCAGGCAGGAAGCTTTCCATGGGCAATTAGTCATCCTTGAGCCCGTTCTATACACCCTCCATCCAGGCACTAATTTTTCCTCGTATTCTCGATCAAGACCAAGTTTAAATATTCTCTCAGAAAGACAAGTTTGAGGCTATACTTTGATTTCAAAACTGTTAAGATAGTCTGGGCTTTTTTGTGGCTACCATTGACTAAAAATTTGTTCAATTCATTTTTCGCATCGTAGGGATACAAAAATGCGAGCTGGTTTGGATGAAAAAAAGCAGGGTAGGTAAGGTACATATTGTAGGTCCATACAATGAGGTTTCGGCGAGTCGGAACTAGGCGATCGGCGTGTTTGAATTCCGTGTGAAATAATTACATTGGTTTATGCTAAGGCAATTAATTGTTGGTAATCGAGTAAATCGATTGCATCTAAAGGTCAATTTATCATCGAATTCTGTACGAAATTATTCTCTTCTGCCATCTTCACAGTTAAGAGCAATAGATAAGAATCCGGAACCAAAGGCTCCAGTCGATGAGTTGATCGAGATGGTTTTACTCTGGAGGAAGGAGAGCCTACCCTTATGCTGAAAATGCGGTGGACGGCAACCATTCACTTTTAAAGGCATTTTAAAACCCCAAAACTTACAAGGATGGAAGATATATCCATTACTTGTCAACTTGCCTTTCACAAGAATCAGATATAGACTTCAGGGGAAATGCGCTTGTTTATATAATACAGTCAAATAGGACTCAAATGAGATTAATCAACTTTCATATGTATAAATTAGTTCTCTTCAAAGCACAAGTAGCTTAGTCATGCCCTTTCAGGAATAAATATATATATATATAAATATAAATAAAAATATTTATAGGTCTCTTATATGTCACTGACACTCGCAAATTCTAGGTGGCTGAATAAACAAAACAAGCTATAACTGAAAGTCTAGCCTGTAAAAGTCGTGTCGTAATTACTCTGCCAGGGTAAAGATTCTGTGCATCGCCGTGATACTACTGGCTTAGAATCCTTGTATAGTTCCATTGTGTCCGTTTATTCGTTAGTATATTGAGCAAATTACTATTTATATTCGGTATTATATTATTTATGTAAAGTAACAAAGTTAGCTGTTCAATACGCACAACTTATGAAAGCTGAAAATCGGTATATATTCCAATAGGAGACGCTTGACACTTACTTGCCAGAGCTATAGTATCGGGGACTCTTACCTGACACGCCTCCTTCTCTCTGCATAATGCCAGCCAATCATGGTCCTTGAATCTGACTGGCATAAACACCATAACTCTGATTCGGTCCTTCCATAGTCACCGGAGTCTCTACGGGGATGTGTTACTTTCTGTTAGGAGAAGCGCCTCTCCTCGCCAACGACGCAATGGCGCGAGAAGAATGTCGTCAGGCTTTTTCCCCAGTTTTGTACCTCACTGGCTGGCTGGTGCATTAAACACATGTGACTGACTGACGGAGTTTATCATCCCCTTTCAGCTTTAATCAATATGATCGATTCAGCGTCATAGACTGAGCCCGGCTCATATCGAGCCACTCATTGTCCCCTTTTTCCCCCATGGCAAGAAGACAAAACAGACGGGTCTTGCTTATATCGATCCAATCGGGTAATCGAGAGGTCCCTGACTCATCATTTTAGTGGTTGAATGATATGAATATAAAAACCGGTTCCTTTCTCGATATGCAGTAAGATAACAAAAAGACTCCCTACATTCACAAAAATCGCGTCCAGAAATTTTACAATGAGGCTATTCTTAAGCATCATATCATTAGCTCTAGCCACACTCACTGAGGGCTATTTCGTTGAACAGTCAGTAATTCAGATTGGTGACAACGACCGTTTTGCTCGGAAGAATCCCGTACCTGGAAATAACTCATTACAATACTGCGATTCAAATCAAGACTATGATATCCTACGTATCAAATCCTTAAATTTCACAGTTGAGCCTCCCAAGTCGTATGTATAAGGCAGCTTTCTCTTGAAAATTCACCCTCTTTCTTATATCTTTGAGGGCACATAGCTGACTCTAAGATAGTACTAATCTTGGAAGAGAAGCAATATTATATGTTAATCTTACCGCGGAACTAACGCAATCCATCGAAGTTGGAGCTACTGTAGATATATTGGTCACATTCGGCAGAATTATCGTATATTCAAATGTAGTTGATCTATGTAAAGAAGATGATGATACAGACTCAAAATGTCCTATTGAGAAAGGCCTCTTGACGTTTCAGAAAGAAATTTTGGTGCCCAAGCCATGGTTAAAGGTACTCCATGTGTTCTTGGGTATCCCATTGACCTTGCTAATAAAATTACAGCATTTTCTAACAGCTAAAGCTAATTTCTTTAATTATGATCAAAAACGGATTACATGTCTAATTTCTGATCCTCACCATGCAAAATTTGAAGAAATAGAAGAAATAGAAGAAGAAGAAGAAGAAGAAGAAGAAGAAGAAGAAGAAGAAGAAGTCTTCTACTAATTTTCTCTGAGGAATCAACGGTGTTTTGAAGGGACCAGATATAAATTGCAAATCATTCTTCGAAATATTTCAGCTACTAATTTGACATTAATATGTCCGAGTTGGCTACTTCTCCGTAAGCCTTGGCATTCTTTCCTCGATTAAAAATATCAAAATCAGACGAAGTCCTCATGAGTTGAGATACTAAGATAAACACATAAATAATACATATTTACTAGATACTTGATTGGGGTTCTATTAATCTAATAGTATAGAGGCTTAATACACATTGGGAATAATCTTTATCATGTATAATTGTTTCTTGTCTCTAGCACTAGCTGCTGGTTTATTAACTCTGGGCTACTGATAGAAGCAATTTATATGAGGCAATTGTTTAGGCATCCTCGCTCATTTATTTATATTAGTGATAAAAATAAACAAAATTAAAGAAATAAAGAAAAATACTCACTTTGCTACAGAAAAAATCTTAAAAAGTTATACATAGGGAAATGTTACTTGCCCTTCCCAAGTAAATTATTTGCCTCCCTCCTACTTTGCCCAATTATGGGCCTTTTTGAGTGATTGATCTATTTTCAGCCAATCCACGCTTAACACCGCTAACTTAACTACTGTAAATAAATAAATTAATTCCCGTCATAATTCTTTCTCGAATTCACTTCGACTTTTCATAATTTCTGGCGCGTCACTAAAAATATACCTACCCATGCCCCTGCTAGCAAAGCCCAACATGGAGAAATCGAATCTAAGACCTGTCTCGAAAGCTCGATCTCAAATTAATCCCTGCCCAATATTGCCATGGCAACAGTACTCGACGACAGTTTATCCTCACGGTCAAAGATGAGTACTAATCCCATGCGATCTTTAAATTCCAAATTGAGAGCTCAAAAGCCAGACACCTTTTTTTTTTTTTTCTCAAACAGAAACCTAAATATCGCGATAGTCACGCTAGTCACGCTAGTTATTACAATCAAACTTGACATTTATTTCTTTTAGATCTTCCTAGCTTCTGTATAATTTATTTTCAGAAGATATGCTCCACATAAGTTGTTGAACTAGTCGATCTTGTTGTCGCTTACTGCAAAACAGTCGACTGCGATGAGACTTATCAATGCCAATTTAATTGTATTAAGACTGTTGTAACAACAAATCCCCCCCCCAAAACAATTATTAATATGTGCCAATCAAAATTTAAACGATATAAATTCACCAAAAAAAGTCCTAGTACGAAAGAATTTCTGGATTTTTTATCTGATTATCCATACTAGCTAGCCTACATATAAGCCCGACTTGAGCCTTTTCAGGAAATACCATGGTGTTAAAGAATTATACGTAGTATCGGGACTATTCTTTTTTTGCCAATGCATGCAAATGCTAGCTTGTGAAACTGTGTTTGATAGAATAGGAATGTTTTTCTACATTACTTGAGGGTCATAGATTGAGATGGAGCCTTACAAGAGGGGAAAAAAAAAAAATATATATATATATATATATCAAAGTTAATTCTTTTTCGTACCCTCTACTACGAGAAGCGAAGTCTCGTATAAACAAGCCTTGAAAAAACTCCGACTTTTGACTTCGTGAATATCTAATGAGCATTTGATCTGTAATAAATTGTGTTGAGATCGAGCTTTCGAGATAGCTCTTAGATTCGATTTCTCCATGTTGGGTTTTGCCAGCAGGGGCATGGGTAGGTATATTTTAAGTGACGCGCCAGAAATTATGACAAGTCGAAGTGAAAGCTGAGACAGAGTTATGACGGGAATTAATTACTTTAGAGATAAACTAACCATACTATCCCTGTTAAATTCATTTTTTTAATTGGCTCGCCAACTCACATCCCTGCTTTGCTAGTACTTATCCCACAAACAACGTCATGAGTCGGTCCATGTTTTTTGTTTCCAATGTTTATATATTGATAAAATCTGACATCTTGTTCGTCAATGAAAAAGTAATAGTACTATTACACCATTCAAGTTAAACAGTGACTTTATTGATTAAAGTAATGATCTATGATGATTTATATTTAAAAGAAATATATGAATGTATGTGTATATATGTAAGTATCTAAGTTTAAGGGCTTTCGAATTAGCTACCTTATCTATCGCGCTTTAACCATTCACACCACCCTTTTCTCGTCTTCTTTATTTTCCTTCTTATATATTCCTAATTCTAGAACAAGGCTAAAGGAGTCATTTCGCTTAAGTAATGATTTACCGTCTCGCGTAAACCTAAATTAATAATACTTTAACATTTATGACAAAATGTATGTACTTAAAAAGAGACTTCTAAAAAAGTGTCTTTTCTTTCTATCGAAAATATATTAACGGTTACTGAGTAAGTATGAGCCTCTATCTGTAAATCATTTAACAGCCTTGTATAAATAGAAGGTTTGGATAGACTGGAGTCGGAAAATAAAGACTATCGAATTATTTAGTTGGTAATACGTCAACTTTAACCTACAATTTTTTGACCCTCATCGCTTGTACTCATCGGATTTTTTTAAACTATGCCAGCGGCAGAGGCGTTCGGGAAGACTATGAGGGACTCTTTAAAGTACATCTTCATAGTGGTGACTCTAAATCTGTAACAATAGTACGGGAATTTAGGACATGAGCTGCACATACTCTTTGTAACTGATTGACTGCAAAGGCGTAACTTTCTTCGTCTTCTTTACTCAAGAAACTGGAGGCTGTTGTAAAAATTTCACCAAAGCCATTTTGACCACCAACGTGCAATAGTGGTATTTCAAATTCGAGAATCGTGATCCCTTACTCAGGAAGCGAAGTGAGAATATAATTGGCATCGACTTTTTGATGCCGGAGGATGGGGTGAGTTAGTGGAGATTCTGAGGGCCTATAAAATATTGTGCGCTGGAATCAACCTCAAATTTCCGAGCTTGCATAAGTTAGCTTTGGATTCGCTCGTAACTGGTAGTCAACTTTTTGACTATCTGATTCATGAATCAATGTTCTTGATATCCGTTTACTAAATCTATCATTAGTTAGAATGTATCTACGCGGGGATTTCGACACCTTTTTGTCAAAAAATGTACGAGCTCTAACAATTTCGCAGCCCTCAGAAGCAGCAAATGCTGAAAAGACTCATTTTGAGGATTTGTAAGGGTTATTTTGATATAGTGGAACTATTAACGTCAATTATGTTGAGAACTTAATACAATTTGAGCAGAGGTTTTTGATTTCAATTCCTTCCGAATTCTAGAGGGTGTGTAGATATAGATTGCTTACAATATGTCAAAGTTGATTCCAATTATATGGTTTGAGGCGTTGAGGATAGGAACAATTGTTAGAAAATGGTAACTTGCCTAGATTATACTTCTTGTTGTCCTAGGCGACTTCCGCGAAGCTAAAGTAGGTCTGGCCAATTAAAAATATGAGTTTTGATAGGGGTAGTATGGTTAGTTCAGCCCTTCCGTTAATCTTCAGAACCAGCACTGGTCAGTGCGTCAGAGCTCGGAACTTTGTACAGGGCTTATCCAAGTTGACTCAGCCACATGAGTGCATATTGAGTGGTTTATGCAACATCTATGAAAAAAAGAGAATATTGCATAACTAAGATTCGAGCATAAAACTATAGAACAAACGATCAGAATGTCACTTGGACAAGGATAACTAATGTTCTGGACAAAAACTTCCACTTTGCTGAACATTCTGAAATAATATAACAGTTAACCTGCCTTGTGATGATGCTCCATAATATCTCATTATTTCCCCATGTAAATTCGAGAAGTCACCATAGGAGAGATCGTTTTACAATAGGATATTAATCCTTAAGAGTAAGTTACTTTCAATCATGGTTCACAAATATGTCAATCAATAAGTTAATTCTTTACGGAAAAGCTTGGAAAATCATATCTACTTACTTCTGAGATACATATATGGTATTAACAGGAATCTAACAGTAAATATCTCATGGAGTTTATTATAAATTTATTCCTTGCGAAACTAAGTGAGAAGATTGACTGAAAATAGCGAATATAACCCGGAATTTCACAAGATGGCAAAATTTAGCCTTTGCTGACAACTCAAAAAAGGAAGCAGAAGGCTTTTTATTAATTGTTTGACGGTTATCCGGTGTGATGAAAGCAGAAATCTTTGAGAAGTGATAATAGTTTTGGGGAATTAAAGATGTTTTACTTTTAGAATATCTTAGGAGAGAAGTTGCTACAAATTCGTGAATGTTATCGCAGATTTTAAGAAAATATGTAATATGTGTATGTAATTTATTATCATCCAAAATGTCTAGATCAACACGGAACAGGATGTGACGAGCTAGTGCCTGCTCGCAACGTAATGCATAACTAGAGCAACATCCTGCATAAACTTATGAAATTTGCGTACTAAACTGTTGTGGCGCAGTTACCTGTGCCAAGGATAAGCCCTGTAAAAAGCCCAAACGCTCTGACCAGTGCAGGCTCGCAGTCAAAAGAGTGCTGGTTGGGTTGGTCTTGGAGAGTAGCGGAATTTAAGTGACCATCGCGGGGAAAGCGGCCAACAATGGGGCTCGTTCAAACCCACTTTCATGGTAACGTTATTGTGGAACGATTCACTTAACTTAGATCCCAACATATCTTAGCTTTCTAGCTTGCGCCTATAAATGAAGTTATACAGGGTCCAAGAGCGGAGTCACTATGTCCGGCGCCTTCCTCAATTACGCTAGACTTAACATGACCACACTTTCCCTCTCATAGCTGCGACAATATTTTAACACTTCAGCACTTGTTACCAGTTGATGTGTGATAACAGATCAATGTATGCTGATGGCACAGCTAAAGGATTGTTAGAGAGTCATGATGTAGACGTGATCGGCTGGCCACCGCATACTCCCCCCGACCATAGCCGTTGAACCGAAATCTGACCAAAAATCTCACAGTACCTGTGCCAACGCTCCTGGCAAATTTAAATTGACAGCTCGACGCGCTACTGACACGTCGCATCCTATGAGCCTAAACTTATGCTCTGGTACTGAACGATTTATAATTTTTGTTTTACTTTATCACTCGAATAATGAGACCAGGCTCAATAAGCACACTTAGCTATTGACTGAGAGATGTGCAAATGGCTTCTACGCAACCTAACTGGCAATCATTGTATGATCTAGAAAAAAATAAAAAACAATCTGTCTGGGCTGAGACATCCATAAACTCCTGTCTAAACTACCAGTAAATTAGAGATAGGATGAACTGTCATCATGCGCGGTAGAGAATTCATTAGACTGACTACATAGTTCGCATCTGATCGGCAAAAGACAATCACAGTGGTTCATATGAGGAGTAAAGCTCGATTTTTCTTGAACTAAAAGCTGTAATATCAAGATAAGATGAGAAGTTGCGAACATCAGCTATATCTACTTGACTGCCCAAAAAATTAGATATTCAAAAATCTTCACACAAAAGAGAGAGAAAATCTTGATAGTAAACTAGAGTTTGTCAAAATATTACGCCAATTCCACCCCACCCATCCTGTGACGCGACTGAGACAGATAGATAGTTCATGAAAGGTAAAGTTGAAACTTACTAAACTGTAACGTCGAGGATTGGACCAGATTTTCGGCGAAGACATCAAGAAGACAGAAAGATTATTATGGATGAACTTCGCGATTAGGTAAGTAAAAATTATGGTTTGATGAGGTAACGCTGAAGATCTATCGAGTCTATCGCAACATTCGCATGACCCACCATAAGACACAAATCAGTCCTAATATCAGAGAAATTGAAAATAATGAAAACGTCTTCAATTCTAGATAGATTTAATTGATTTCAGGTATTATTACCATGCCATTATATTCCCTCCTCAGCTTACTTCCTCATTACTAGTAAATACCCGACACCAATGCATTCTCGAAAAAGGAAAAACCAAACATCGGAAATTATTGCTAGGAGCGTGAATTGGTGAAGTGGGGTTGTATTGCAACTATTTTGCAACGCAATAAGGGTACTGATTACCTGACTCAATATAATTCATAGTTGGTTTCAGAATTTCGATGTGTCAACGACGATAATAGACTACTTGAGATAGAATACCTTTCTACCAGCCACTCTCTCAAATTGTTAATATCAAGAGAGACAGCTTACTCTGTTGAATTATCTGCTCTACATTCGTTCGCTTCACACCGTCGCTACTGCACATTACATATTACATACGGCATACTACATTCATTTTTTTTGGTTAATTTGCGGCTTTTATCTTATCCGTGTTGCCTTTAAGTCGAAAAACGGGATCATATTTCCTTGCCGACAAACTTCTCTCCTTAGTTTATTAATTGTGCTGTTTATAACATTCGCTTCATATACGACTACAATCCTTAGTTTAAAATGAAACTCTCCATAACAATAGGTCTAGCAGTGCTGGCTATCAATATCAAAGCTCAAAAATTAAAAGCAAATGTAATTCAAAAAGCTTCCACTGTTAGTGGACTTCAAGCTGGAAAAGATAACAGTGGACAGTCCAAATCTGATATATCAAATGAAAATTTCATCAATATATGTGATGGTAAAACCCTAACAAATGGTAAACAAGTTGAAGCTGGCTCATGTAATGGTATCCGTAAGTGTTCATCCATTTAAAAAATTCAGGTTTGGTTCTCTGATATCAGTATTGTAAAGCAATGGGTGATATACCCTCAAAAAATAATATGGTTTCCTCAATAATCACGTTTCCCAAAAATGGTGAGGCCGTCAAGGCTGGTCAAACATTTGACTTTAAACTTAAAGTAGCAAATATTGTAACGGGGGTTTTTACAAATCCACTGGAAACGTATTATGCGGCACCTCAAAAGTTACAAGGCGGGAAAGTTGTTGGCCATACTCACGTGACTGTGCAAGACATGGGAAATACAATGAANATGGTGAGGCCGTAAAGGCTGGTCAAACATTTGACTTTAAACTTAAAGTAGCAAATATTGTAACGGGGGTTTTTACAAATCCACTGGAAACGTATTATGCGGCACCTCAAAAGTTACAAGGCGGGAAAGTTGTTGGCCATACTCACGTGACTGTGCAAGACATGGGAAATACAATGAATCCAAATGCACCACTCGCAGCGGACAAGTTTGCATTTTTTAAGGGTATCGATGACAAAGCAGATGCGAACGGTGAACTCAAAGCAACAGTAACAAATGGTCTACCTGCTGGGAAATATCGCGCTTGCACAATAACCTCTGCTGCAAATCATCAGGCTGTGTTAATGCCTGTCGCTCAACGTGGCGCTCAAGATGACTGCATCAGATTTGAAGTCACTTCCACTGGTGGAGGTGGAGGTGGAGGTGGAGGTAGAGGTAGAGGTGGAGGTGGAGGTGGAGGTGGTGCTGGTGGTGCTGGTGGTGCTGGTGCTGGTGCTGGTGCTGGTGGTGCTGGTGGTGACAAAAAGGCTGTTGGTGGTTTCGGTGGCTTCGGTGGCTTCGGTGGTGCCGGTACTGGCGTTGGTGCTGGCGGTTTTGGTAATTTTGGAGCTAACAAAGCTGTTAGTGGCTTTGGCGGCTTTGGAGGCTTTGGTAATTTTGCAGCTAACAAAGCTGTTAGTGATGCTGGCGCTGGCGGCGAAAATGGTGGTAACAAAGCTGTTGGAGGCTTTGGTGGCTTTGGTGGCTTTGGTGGCAACAAAGCTGGCACTGGCGGTGACAATAGTGGTAACAAAGCCATTGGAGATGCCGGTGCTGATACTGGTGCTGATACTGGTGCTGATACTGGTGCTGGTGCTGGTGGCGAAAATGGTGGTAAAAAAGCTGTTGATGGCTTTGGAGGCTTTGGAGGCTTTGGTAATTTTGGAGCTAATAAAGCTGGCGCTGGCGGCGAAAATGGTGGTAAGAAAGCTGTTGGAGGCTTTGGAGGCTTTGGTGGCTTTGGTGGCTTTGGTGGCAACAAAGCTGGCACTGGCGGTGACAATAGTGGTAACAAAGCTGTTGGTGAAAATAAAAACAATAGCGATGGTGATAAAGTTAGTAACGACGATGCGGATGATAACAAAACCGGCGGTGATGACAAAAACAAGAATGAGAATGCAGCTAAAGTTAACAACAAAAGGGGAGTTGAGAAGGAGAACAAAGCGGAAAGTAATGATGCTGAAGACTGTGGAAAGAATGGCAATAATGACAAACTTCAGTCTATCGATGAAAATTCCAAAAAATCAAGCAGCTTTGATATGGAAATGACTAAGAAGCTCGCTGGAGCAGCTAACAAGAATTGCCAAACACATGCAAAGAGAGCGACCATTAGACACATCGAAAATACAGCTAATTTGGAAGGAAAAAATGAAATTAAAAAAGATACGCGAAACCAAAAGAGATTTAGTCGAGTTTTCGTTTCATGATTCGCGAGCATTTCCATTAAACATTTCTCAAAAATTTTCCTGGTGGAATAAACATTTTCCCTTTTTTTTGAAAATGTTAACTTATGTTTGGTAGTTTTGAAAAAATAGAATGCTGTAATAACAGGGAGGGCTAGACTTGGAACTTCGGTCCGAAGCAAAATTGCTTAGGAGAAAATTACTTGGGAATTTGAAGTTCACCGCAAAGATTAATAATCAAAAATCTCATCAAAACGAAAACAAACATTCAAATCCCAAAACTATCAACTTTGAAGCCTAATATGACATTCAGATGAACAGAAAATGTAATTCAAAAACGGTGGAATTATCTTGGTATTCAATCTAAACTCCATAAAATTTCCCAGCGAACAAGAGCATTTTAGAAGTAAAGATAGGATTAATATAATGATGTGTTTTTAAATTCACATCAACATATCATGTTTGAAGACCTAGAATTACTGTTTTTCGAAATTTTTACTTCCTGAAATTCACAATATGATACATTAGTGAATACTACAACTTTCTAATTAATTAGCAAGAAACACGACTGGAAAAATATTGATAGTAATAGTGATAGTCCACTGAGAATCCGAGGTTACTCTGAAGATTTTGTAGGGTTTAAGGTTTCAAATTCTCGTCTGGAGAGTTCAATTCATAAGCAACTTTTCCTCAAACAAAATAGCTAAGGATTCAAACCTCACATCTAAGCCTCCCCAAAATAGTATGTTAATTTGGCGAAACTTGTTAGCCAGTGTCAGACTTGAATTCTCAACATGAAGTAATAGCTTCAATCTGAAAGTTGCTTCGAGTTTCTGAAGTTCCCCGCGGCGATTATTAATCAAAAAACCCACCAAAAACACTTTTATTTAATTTCATCACCTTTGAAGCTCAACATGGCAATATTATTGAGATGTATTGTATGTACAATTCAATCGGAATATAACATTAAAAAACCATAATTTTTTGTAATTTTTCAGTGAAAATTGAGTGTCCGGATGCTGTGACGAGATATATAAAATGGTGTGTTTATTAATTTTGTAACATTATATTTGAAGGCCTAGAAAAATCGGGTTTCAACATTTTCATACAACAAAACATTTATCATATGGTAGACACATAAACGCAATAGTTTTCTAATTTTTTGATATGAAGAGATATTAATAGCGATATAAAGATAGGATTCCGAATTAAATTTGAATTCGATATTCTTGGTGTGCTTATTGTTGATTAATTATCACGTGAAAACTTTAATTCTTCAGCAAGTTCTAGTCGTAGGCAGGGCAACCTGTCAATACCCACCAACACAACAAAACAACTCATATTTTACATAATAAATTAAGGCCTGAAATACATTAGTTCCCAATTAAACCTATTGGCGCCACCGGTAGTTAATAAGCGTAGCCCTCCTCCTGACCCTCTGAACGCTGGGAACCACGTCTCAAAGACGACCTCAGCGTTGAATAGGATGAGTGGTAACACTATTTCTAAGCCCCGATCAATACTATATACAAATGCTGCACTTCACAAGAGTAGCATGTTAGAGAAAAAGCTTGGAGTTGAGCAATTGGTAATTGATGATCAAGCTGATAAGGTGGATACAGACGTTGAGCCGGAAGATTTTCCCCCACTATTCGGGATTTCTGATGATAATGTTGCAAATAGCACTACAGAGAGTAGCAAAATCAAGGGAAAAAAACTGAAGCATTACATTACTTATGGATTCCCTTAAATTTCTTCTCGACCTTATGTTGGAAATTATGACTCCTTAGTCAAAGAGCAACATTTTCAATAGAACTTCAAGATTTACTAACCTAGAATTCTAAGACAAATAGTGTTTTATAGGTTATGTTTACAGGTCATGAATTTATTGTGTTGTCCTTGGTTTTGCTCAGACTTATTGTCTTGTGTTGCTATCCATTGTCTTATTTGTCTTAGACACGGTCTTTTGTCTTAGACGTGTTCTTTGTCCCAAAGACCATTGTCTATAGTTTTATAGTAGGAAAAGCGTTGAGGGACTAATATACATAATTTGTATATGAAATACATGTACATAAATAGGCAAGAGCTTTGCCTTTAATCTATAAGAAAAACAACAATATATAATTTGACTTATCTTTACGTTATTACTAGACATCTCTCATAAAAAGACTCTTCTTTAAATACTACTGATTAAAGATTGTTAATTCTAGCACATTTCTTCATAAATCATTGATATATTTATTTGCAATTATTTGTATACTAACAAATTCCTTGTTTGTTCAAGCTCAAGTCTTGCAATTTCACAACACCTTACCAACCATTATCTCAAGAAATTGGAGGAACATTCAGGTGTTGGTATAGATTTCATGGCTCTACTTGCAGATGGTGCCTCTAGGGCTTTACGTGGGCAACGTATTTACACTAGTCTGTCCTAAATTTTATCTCCTAATTCGAAGGTCTCCAAGCCATCTTATGCCAAAATAGCAGGTGTAGCTAAAAGTGGACAAAACATGTCACCGAAAAGCAAACTATCATAGCATCAACGCCCTGTGAGCAAAGTAAAGAAGACCACCGGGTAATTATTATGCCTGTCTCAGACTTTAGGCAAGAAAAACCTCATCTTTCGAACTCTGACAAAAAATTAAATAGCTTATTCCTGATAAGTCACTTATTGCAGACGTCTGGATAGTTCCATCGGGGGTTTGCAATTATAGCACCCACACCAGCTAGGGCCGTTTCTCTCTTACAATAAAAGGAAGCGATTGAAAATAGATATGGAGATGAATATCTCGAAAGACAAGAGACTCTGACAACTTTTGTTGTGGGGCTGATTCCTAAGAAAATACGTAGCATAGTTGGGTTTTATGACCCTTTTGATGGCCTTCTGCAAGAAGAATTAGCTCCAATCCATGATGATGTTCCGATTAAACATGTTAGTTGGACTCGTCGTTCTCCGAGAAATGAGCCTTATGGAAACATTTGCATCTGCGCACCAGAGATCAAAGCCAGCAAGTTCCCGTCTAGACTCCGTTTATTTGGGGAAGCTGTTTCTATTCAAAATATAAGAAAACGGAAGCCAGTTATAACTTGCAAGAAGTTTTATGGTTTCCACGCTACACGAACATGCGCGGACTGTCAAATACAAACTCTGTGGCACTGAAGATCACGATGGGCCCTGTACAACGACTCCAAAGTGCTTAAATTGCCGAGGCCCGCATAGTACTGCAGATACTTCTCGCCCTGCTAGACCACTCCGAACTAACAGTATTTTGAAACGACCAACAGGTGTACAGCCACATCACACCCGCACTCTCAGAGAAAGGGAATATACAAAAGTGAATTGTCAAAAAGTCATTAATCTAACCATAAATCAAATCAGTATTACTAAGACGGAAATTTTTCATTCCTCTCAATAAGCATGTCAAGAAGACACCAACGACAGAAGAAGCTGTAACTTTATATAATACAGGTAAATGTAGGGAGATCTCCATCGGCACTTAATATTGCACATGAATAAAATATAGACATTGTTGAAATTGTAATGTGCGAGAACATGTCTTAAATTATTATGAAGACCGCCGCTACGTTAGTGGAGCTTCTGCTAGATCAGAAGTTTAGAGCTAGCAAGCATATTTAGATGCCCCTATCTCCTTAGATTGGCTTATTAGCTTTCGCTTGGTACAAATACAACTATGCCCTGTTGTATCTCTTCATATATATATATGAAGTTTTCCTTTAGCCTAAATTTACATAACATTAATCTACATCTCATAGAATCACCTTCTGCTGTCTTGCCTGGAGGATCATTACCTACACTAGAAGTATTTTGCAATACATATTATTAATCCAAGAACCTCATATATTTCGTGATTTATCTGCGTGTAGATCAGTATCACACCACGCCTTCGAATCCTTTTCTCCATTTTCAACATGGCATATAAGCCCCAGGGCTTTCACATACATTCGGAAATGTTCAGACCTGAACCCTTTCCAGGTAGCAGCGGATTTATCCGGGATTTAGCTACAACAATGATTAATCCATGGGGAATTCAAAAATAATTATTTGGAATACTTACAATACGCCGATAAGGTCAGACGAAGCTGGCACTGATCTAACTACACTTCTAAGCTGTAATGATACTCCATACTTTATTGGAGGCAATTTTAATCTTCGACATCCATTATAGGATCTAAAAATTGATCATCCTCAAGCAAATAGCCAGGCTCTTATTGATTGGTATAGCTCTCGTGGTCGTAGATTACTTAATCCTACTTAGATTCTAACACACAATCGTGGTGTTACTCTTGATAATGCCTTCTCCAGTGATAAGAGAGCGAAATGTGAGATAAGATTTGACTTGTACACTACATCTCATCATGAGACTTTGGTTTTAAATCATTCAAGAGAATCTAAGACACAAACTCCTGGAAAACTGCGATATGATGCATTGGATAATAATCTGTTTCTTTAATTTCTAGGAAAAACCCAAAATGATGACTCTATAAACATTCAATTTAAACTTGAGAATGAGGCGAAAACATACTCAAAGTATTTTGTACTGCTTTGTCGGGATCTTGCCCATGCACCAAAGCGAGTAAAGTCGGGACCTCATGATGGAATGAAGGGTGTAAGCAAGCATCTAAGGCATACTGTATAGCTCGTCGCACTAATTCTTCAATATTGGAAAGAAAAAAAAAGAGCTTCGCGCTGCTGTAAGACGTGCAAAGAAGAATTATTGGAATTCGCTTATTACAGAAGCCGGAACCTTACCAGATGTGTACAGACTGGTAAATGGCATATTGCTACTCAAAGATACCAATCGCCATCTTTACACGATGATGAGAATAATACAGAAATACGGAATCCGCATGCCAAAGCACAGCTTCTATATAGAAAGTTGTTATGCCTTAATTATGGATTCAACCTACAAGACTAACAAAAAAAAAGCCGCTTCTTCACGTGGTTGGCCTAAATCCTACCAACCAGACAGTGACTCTTTCTTATGTTTTCTCTTATAAGAAAACGAAGAAAAATACTCCCGGGTTCTATAACAGTTTTCAGATTGTTTTCGTTCTCTTTTTGATCCTTCGAAATTAGTAGTGGTTGTAGATCGGGAACTTGCCTCGATACATGGTATCGAGAATGCATTTCCAAGTGCAGCTATCATGATCTGTCTTTAGGACATGAATAAGAATATTCAAGCCAAAGCCAAGCAGCAAATTACCAATGCTGAATCCTTTGAGACTTTCTATCAATTTCTGCGACATTTTGCTCATCAAACTTAAAGGTTTTTAACAGTATTATGGGGTTGATAATACAAAGGTGTAATGAAAGAATGATGAGACGATTCGTTAGATATTCTCATAGCTTCCAATTTGATGACTTCAATAAATAGTACAATTAATAGTATAGGTATAATGTTACATAAATCTGAAGTGAGTCTCCAAAGTACACACTCGCTAGTAGTACTGCATATAGTTTATGTTCTAGTCTTATCTCATTGCAGGGTACATCCCAGATATTTATCCTAAGACTTGAATGTTATGAATTTTATGTGGTATTGTACTAAATTGTGCAAGATTTACAATGATTAAACAGACCGGGGTATTTCTCTAGACTTCAGGGGATGTCTCTCGAGTCGTTCCCTAACTTTAAATACTTGAATTCTTGTAAAATTTCATATGAAAAGATGGATTGGATACTCCCGGAAATAGGAAGTAAGAATTGCCTTTGATAACTAAAATTTGTCAGTAGACATAACTTGACAAGAAATTTAGATAATTCAGGCTCAAGATAATGGCTGCCAGGGACCTTCAAGTGAACTATTAGGAGAATAAGAAGAAGCTCGCGCTGGACGACTGTGAAACAAGCGATCATCTATTAGAGGTGGATTGCTAAATTTTGATAAGGAAGGTCGAACAATTGAAGCCTGTAGTTTCTTCTCATTCCTTTAGGTTTCTGTTTGTTGGAGGAATTTGACAGGGTCTTGAGAGACCTCTGTATTTTGCGATATCCCAAAGGTTCCTTCCTCTCTTCAATACCCTTTTCAGCATGCAATACATCCCGTAGATTTCCATACTTGCCTGCCCCCTTTTTTTTTCAATTAACCAATATCTTTTCGGTTGAGAGCTGTTCGGGGCTCTAGGACTGGTAATTTACAACCAGAGGTATCTAGTACGTCATTCTCAATATGCCAGTGCCGATAAAAATCGTTCACTGACAGAGATTTACATTCGAGCGAGATATGACAGAGTCTGTGAGCATAGGGAAAACCTAACGTTGTACCAAATACACCATCACAAGGCTCCAATACTTCCTTTTCACCTGTATTTCGACATCTCGCGATTCTTTCGACTTATTGTCTAGCTTTTTCATTTGATTTTACAAAAGATTTATTGGATATCGAAAAATCCTCAGGTTAACTTGCTCCAGGATAAACGTTTTGTTAGCTAGAGAAATTTGTCGCTTCTCGTCTTCTAGATGCAAATTTATGGAGGTATTATAGTCCTCCCACCCTGGTAAAAGTTTTTCTACTAATCCTTACACATCACAGCGGGAAGTGTGAAGCCATTTTTTCAGCTCCAAATGGTTGCCTTCCACTCGTGATGTCGAACTAATTCCAAAGTGGTGAATTTTGTTCATTTCATACGAGGCAAATTTTTCCGGAAGTCACGGAACCACGTATTCTACAAATATTTCCAACCTTCTTCCCACTTCGCTTCAACGTGTTGGCATCCAGTTTTGAATTCTTCCACTGTGGAAGCGCCAATAGCCTTCTTGTAGAGGTCCCAGTACTTCTTTGTTTCTTCCGAATCAATATAGACCCTTGAGTTCGGGACTTTTACTTGACCAAATCGTTGCCTAATCCATTTGTGGACATCTTCATGCATATGCCACATACAAATTCGACTATTCATGTTTGGAGAAATGTGACCAATAGCATTTAAATAAATTCGATCTCTATACGTGATGACAAGTTTAGGCATTTCAATTCTCTATTTACGGAGGAAATTGCGAAGACTCTCCAGCGCCTAGATATGGGACTCGGTAGTTTCGTAAGCCATTAAGCACAAAGCCACCTGTATTGTTTTGTTGGACCCGGTCACACCACAAATATTCAGTGAAGGCTTACGGTAGCTGTTAGTCTTATAGGTACAATCAAGGCTTAATATTTCATTGAACCTCCTATAAAAATCAATGGATTTTGGATGAGCTAAAAAAAAAAGTTGATGAAAATGATTATCACCATCAATTGTATACGTTAAGAGCCAAGAGTAATAATTATTACTACTTCACGTGTTGAGTCAAGCCATAGAGGTGAATCTGCGTTAAACATAAAAAATCAATCCAACAATACTAAATATTGAGATTCATCTCACATCAATACGTACTTTTAATTATGGCGTCTATAAACTATGTCATTNAGCCATAGAGGTGAATCTGCGTTAAACATAAAAAATCAATCCAACAATACTAAATATTGAGATTCATCTCACATCAATACGTACTTTTAATTATGGCGTCTATAAACTATGTCATTGAAAGTCAAGCTCCTTCGACGGAAATGAGCTCCTCAATTCCCCCTATACCCCCCCTCCCTCCAAACACCATCCCCCCCCAAAACATCACAACCCCACCACGCACTCTGAAAGACAATAATTCAATTGGCCAAAAAGTGTTTAAAAAGAAAATTCTTGAGCCTGTTCCTCCAACAAAGCGAGTAGCCTCAATCGCTGCTGATTCGGTTACTACGGGTCAGCCAAGCGAAGTAGAAGAAACACACCCCTACCTCCCGCGGGAGCTCGCGGAGATTTTTGCAGCCCGGCAACGACAAGAGCAAGCATGGCATACACGTCTGATTGTGTGCACCTGTTTCCTTAGTGGTATCGACGGTACAGCATCCAACTTCCAAGAGGGAGCTGAGAAAGAAGTGGCAAAATCTATTCAAGCATATCTTCGATCTGCCATCTCAGAATTTGCGGCAGCAGATACCTTATCTATTGGTACTAAGTACCTAATTAAAGAAAATACATCAAAAGAAAACAGCTTGAACAAAGTTAAGTTACCAAATAAACCGGCAATAGTAGCGAACCCCCATAAAACTTTGGCGTAAAAAATTAAACATGGGAAGATAGAGGTCAACAATCACCCACCAAGTTTATCACCAAATATGGAAAAGAGTTGGTCAACTGTAATTCGAAA
>QVIK01000346.1:0-52438 GCA_003957845.1 Oidium heveae
GCCTAACAACTCTGGTCAAGGTAAATCCAGGTCCCAAATAAGCTCTATCCGTCGTCTATGCGCCGAGACACGCTTGAAAATACAAGCAGAATCAGGCTGTACCAAGCACTCTGTGCCTAAACCAGATTCAGACAACAGCAACAAGAATATCACTATTAACAACGAAACAACAGTCAACTCTCACGCCGCTTCATTGTCCCCAAACCTACTGCACCGTTCCAACCCCTTTGACGCTCTCAACGTCGACTCAGAGACGAATAAGGATCAAATTGACTATTAATGAGAGACAAACACTATTACAGAAACAACACTAGACCTATTACAATTCTCTCGCTCAACGTTGGGCGGGGTGCCCAAAATCATGAAGTTGCTCTAAATGAAGCCTATCTATCATCCGCAGACATCGTTCTTATACAAGAGCCATACATTTTTCGTGAGCGCCTCCGGCGGTTAACAAAACGCCACCCCTCCTATCACTGCTTTTCACCAATCGATGACTGGACTAAGTCTCGTCCACGAGTTATTACTTACGTTCGCAAAAAATCAAGCCTACAGGCCGAGCAGATTCACACCTTCTCCAATGACATACTAATCCTTCGCTTAAACGCTTCTTCAGGCAAGATACTTAATATCTTCAATATTTACAACGCTCCAAATAACCTAGACAGCAATAGCGCCATTAACATATTATATAAACTTCCGCGGACCTCATTTCGTGGAAGCTGCCTCCTTCAAGGAGACTTTAATTTACACCACACGCGCTGGCAACCTTCTTGGAACCGTAGCCCTTCCCCAGGTGCAGAGAATTTTGTAGAATGGGCCGATGCACATAATTTCACACTTATTTCACCACTAGACAAGCCAACACACAATCGTGGTAACGTACTCGACTTAGCTCTAGGCTCAGGACCACTTTCAAATAATATGGTCTCCTGCATTGCAACTAACTTGGCTGTCACCTCAGACCACCTGCCAATTCTTACTACAGTCGGTTGGAACGGCTTTGTCGACTCACAGCGCAAACGGCGGCCGGATACATTAGACTCCATACTATTCAAGGACCTACTATATACATCCATCACTGGCATCGCCCCATTATCCGAGCAACCAACAATTGAGCTTCTAGATAAACTAGCAAAGGATCTCACAGATGCCATTTACAAAGTCTATTCTGGATCAGCGCGTTTCTCCTTAAATTACGGGAAAGGCAACCCCTGGTGGAACGATATATGCACTCGTGCCCGTCAGGATTTCAAACTTAACACACAGAATCATCCTATCCCGGAAGAATTAAAAGAAGCAAAAAAACTTATCGCCAGGTAATTAGGAAAGCCAAAGCCCTCTTCTACAAAACCAAATTAGAGGAGATTAGTACAAGCAAGGAGATTTTCGCGGCGACTAAATGGCATAAATCAATAGGTTCCTACCGCTCTTCCCCTATCAAAGACCCAAGACACCCTGAACGCCCACCAGTCACTGATATCTCCGAGAAAAGAGATATTCTTCTGAATAACCTCCTTGTTAACTCTACGGAAGTAGGAGATGTTCCCACCGATATACCAGTGGTCCCTTCTCGATCACTGAAATTCCCGCAAATAACAAACCAAGAAATCCGAGACTGCTTACTTCGGGTTAAGAATACTGCCCCGGGGGCTGATGGGATCACGTCTTTAATCCTCAGACATGCATGGCCCGTCATCGAAACACATATTTGCTCTCTCTTTTCTTCCTGGGCAGCTATCGGACATCATCCAAAGTGTTTCCGGCACTCTATACTCATAATGTTACAAAAACCAAAAAAACCCGATCTCTCCTCTCCCCGGTCATACAGGCCGATAGCACTTCTTTCGGTTTTAGGTAAAGGACTAGAACGCATTATTGCTAAACGACTTTCTTGGATTTCTGTGCGAGAAAAAGTGCTAGCTTGCCAGCAGTTCGGAGCCCTACCCCGTAGATCGGCCATTGACCTCACTACATGTATCACTCACGATATCGAACGGGCCCTAAACGAAGGCCGCACTGCCAGCATGCTTACACTTGATGTTAAGGGGGCTTTTGATTCTGTTCTCCCCGGAAGGCTTATCAGACGTTTACGGGAGCAAGGGTGGCCGGAAAATCTAATTAAATGGGTGACCTCATTTGCCACAGCCCGGACGGTTCAAATTCGCCTAGACGGAGAAACCGGCCCAGTTCAAAATATCTCTTGCGGTCTCCCACAGGGCTCTCCCATATCACCTATTTTATTTATGCTTTACATATCTCCTCTCCTAAAAATGGGAAACTCTTCAAAGAAATTTGGATATGCAGATGACTTG
This sequence comes from Oidium heveae, assembly GCA_003957845.1. Classification (NCBI taxonomy): domain Eukaryota; kingdom Fungi; phylum Ascomycota; class Leotiomycetes; order Helotiales; family Erysiphaceae; genus Oidium; species Oidium heveae. Next base: position 2,316 of record QVIK01000346.1, read on the forward strand.
GCCATCCTCGCAACAAATGATTCGCTTCTTGATAACTGCGCTTCACTATCAGGCTCACTGAGGGAGGCTATGGAATGGGGCCAGAGCGAAGGGATCCTATTTGACCCACACAAGTCAGAGCTGCAACACTTTTCGCGTCGCCGCAAAGATAAATATCCTTGCACTCACCTCTCAGTTAGTTACGGGAACATGACAGTCTCGGAAAACCCCGATACCCCGTACACCAGATGGCTAGGAGTATACTTCGACAAGTCCCTCTCCTTTAAATGGCATGTCCGAATTCTCACAGAGAAAGCAACGAAAGTGGCTAATGCTCTCCGATATCTTGGTAATACTTCACGTGGTGCTCAGCCCACTCTTATCCGAAATGGCTTCCTAGCTTGTGTCTTACCTATTGCTTTATATGGTGCGGAGTCATGGTGGCCTGGCCAATTCAAAACTTCGACTCAGGGCCGCAAAGTATCTAATCGTGTTCAAGGTCACATCTCATTAATTAGTAGGGTCTTTTTCACCGGCGCTAGAGCCATACTTCCAGTCTACAGGACAACTCCCACTCCTGTTCTCTATAGAGAAGCAGGGATTCTTCCCCCCGAGCTCGAACTGAACAAGAGATCACGCCAAGCGATTCTCCGCGCCCACCAACTTGACCAATATCACCCTTTAAGGAAGAGAATAAATTGGACAAAAAAAACACAACGTCAAATCTCACGACTCTCCAGGTGGGCCCTCAGTGTCCCTGAAATAGAAACCGTGGATCCGCTCATACTCCCTCCTTGGGCTACTAAAGAAAATTGGTGTGCCGGTATCAAACGAATTTGCCGTTACCCACTTCCTATTCCAAGAAGTATTCCCTTCCAAGATCTTATTGTATACTCAGATGCAAGCCGCTCAGAATCTGTCTCAGGCCCCCGAGTCGGCGGTGGAGTCGTCATTTACCAAGCTGGGAAAATGTTAGTACGCAAATGTATACCACTTAGCCCTACACTCTCTATATTTGATGCTGAAGTCACCACGGCTGTGGCGGCGATCACAGAGGCCCTAGAAGTTTCCACTACTCGTTTTTCGAGCGACCTATGGATATTACTTGATAATAAAGAAGTGGCCCGCCAACTTCTACAAATTCCATCCTGCTCTTCACAAAATGAATTCATAAAATTCTCTAACCTAGCTTCAGCCTGGCCCCGAAGATATCGTCTCCCACACACATCGCCTGGTAGAGTCAACATTTATTGGATCCCTAGTCATTCAGGCATCCCTGGCAATATTCAGGCAGATCAGGCAGCTAAGGAAGCTCGGTCTCTAGCCCCACCCACTACTACACCGAACCCCCTTAGCATTGCTTCGGCCAAGTCATGGTTAAAAGAAGTAGTTGATAATTCAAGGAGTGTCTACTGGGCGGAATTTGCCCCTATCTCATATAAAAATCTTGGTATTATTAGTTTTATGCAATGCCCACAAGAACTCACACTCCCTCGCTCCATTGTCGCTCATATCTATGCCGCACGAACAGGACATGGCGACTTTGCCGCATATCACGAACGTTTCAATCACCAAGATGCCCTAACCACTTGCAGCTGCGGAGCCCTCAAATCCCCCAAACACTTTCTTCAATGCAGCCTTCCGTCGCTCCGAATTCCTAAAATTCCTCGCAGTTCGGGGGATGCTAGCAAATTCCTGTTGGGCACATCCAAGGGTGCCTCCATAGTCGCCAAATGGATCAAAGATACCAATTTTTTTATAGATATTTGCCCAAGATCTTAATATCCCAGACATAGATGCAGTCCTAAGGTCTCCTCCCCTAGCAGGCACTGGTATATACCTCTACTATCAACCCATACCCGATAATAAAAAAAAAAAAAAAAAAAAACACCCCTTTCCCAGTTCATCTGATTTCTTATCCTTTCACTTTATGGGAGATGGCTTCTCACGCCATTTTTATTTCTATCTAGAAGTAATTCCACTTTGTACATAGAAATTGTTGCTTACTTGACCAGTAGGTTAAGTGTTGTACTCTTACACCCAAGACAGTAAGCCTTGGCGTCTTTTGTCCTAATTAGGAATAGTATCTACAAGGGTTAGCCTTGTATAGTTAGACGTTAAATAGAAAACAAACAAAACAAACAAACAACAAACAACGGGCAAAGCCCATATCATTACCTCCCCACTATATTAGCTTTTGTTTATTTTATTGTTTAATTTTATTGTTAATTTTTGTATTATTTTGGCCTTGTCGTGCACCTTCATTTTCACCTACTCCATCTCCCTTTCCAAATTTTGATTCGAATAAGTCAAGTGCTTCGACATCTTCCATATCTTTTCTATCCTCCCAATTTGGTTTGGCAAAGCCTTTCCATTTAACTAGAACTCGTCTAACCCATCCTTTCCCGCGGCGAAACCTTTCAGCCCTTAAAATTTGCTCGACTATTCTGTTTAGGCTGGAGATTGCCGTTATCATCTTGAATAAAAATTGGTGACGGCTGATTATCATCCAAAATTTGAGACGGGAGCGGGTCGTTATTGGCCCTGCGCAAAAGTTCCACGTGAAATCTAGGCCAAATTTTTGATGGTACATCTAATTCTACTACATGAGGCGAGACTATTTTAGTTATTCTATATTTGGCATTAACCCATCCTAGTTTTTTGGGGGGGTTGAGTCGTTTGGACATTCTTTAAATGTAGCCAAACCTAATCTCCTATGCGAAATTGAGGAGATGGATTTCTCTTCTTGTTTGCTTGCTCCTCCATTAACATTTGTGCAGCCGCCATAGCCGCGGAGGCATACTCCTGCGCTTCTCTAATTCGCGTGAGAAAATTTTCCGCTAACTTTGCCGGCTTAGATTATGTCAATTTAGAATTTGGATGCTTTTGTTGGATTGGATCCACATGGTATCCATGTTCCAAAAAAAAAGGACTTAGTCCCGAGATGGAACTATTCCTATTATTGAGATCTAATTGTGCCGATGGCAACATTTTAGCCCAATCAAATTGGGAGTACGAAATAAACGCCCGAATGTATGCAAGAACCTCTTGATTCATCCTTTCCGTCGATCCGTCAGTTTCTGGATGAAATGAGGTCGAGAGTCTTTGCTCTATTCCAGCTCCATTGCAAAGTGTTGTCCAAAATTCTCCTACCCAATTAGACCCCCTATCTGATGTTAATGCTGTTGGGAAGCCATGAAATCGGTAGTGGCAATTAAGGAAACGCTCGGCACAACTTTTAGCCTCCATCGAATTCATAGCTTCTAAAGTAACAGATTTTAACAGACGATCTGTATTAACCATTAAATATGTTGGTTCTGTAGAGTTTTTAGTCGGCAAATCCTTCATAAAGTTCATTGACAATTCTTTATGAAACCTATCTGGGATAGGTAAAGGTAGCAGCAATCCCTGCCTCCTAGTTCTCCAGACGTGGGAGCGACCACACACATCACAATTTCTACAGAACCGGCGCACCATTGTATTCATAAGCGGCCAATAAAAATCCCGCGAAATTATTGCCAAAGTACTATTTCGACCTGGATGTCCTGTTGCGTGTGAGTCGTGGCATCTTTGAATTAAGGCTGTTTTCAGAGGCTCCCAATCCGGAATCCAAAGACGATTTCTGAAACATAGAGCACCTCTATTATCTATGCAACATTCTGACAATGAGGTTTTTATTTTCATTTCAGCGGGAAATAAACGGTGATTTTGAAAAATAGATGAATACAATTTATGAAACGAGTTGTCTTTTTCAACTCCCTTATCCCATAAAGATTGCATCTCTTCATCTTCGAAAAGTGACGCACCATTTGGGATGTTGTCTTTACTTATTGTTAAGTTTGCTATAATCCTGTTACTACTAGAAATCCACAAGTTAGGATTGATCATTTGAAATTCTCTTTCTTTAATTCTTGTATCGTCCAGGTGTTTGGGAACGTCTTGATGTCGACGAGAAAGAGCGTCTGGGCGTTCTCCTCTAGATCCTGACCTATTCGTCAAGCGGAAATCAAATTGGGACAAAAATTGAGACTATCTTACATGTCGTTCCGTTAGCTTTTGTGATTTCATGAAATACCTAAGGTTACTATGATCAGTAAAAATAGTAAAAGGTTTCTGGAGCTCCATTAACTCCCCTCTCCATTCAGTCAGGCATCTTATTATTGCCAACAACTCTTTGTCATGAATGTTGTAATTACATTCGACTGGGGTCAGTTTGTTTGAAAAGTAGGCTATTTGGTATAAGATACCATTTGCATATTGAGATAAACAACCTCCTACAGCCCAGCCTGATGCGTCAGTTTCCAAAACGGTTTCTCGATCTTCGTGCCACATTTTTAATATCGGAGCTGTTGTGAATAGATGTTTTAAAGTATCAAAAGCTGATTAACGTTGCTCATTCCAACTAAATTGGGTGCTTTTTTTTATTAGTGCATGTAATGGGTCCGAAATTGATGCAAAATCTTTGATAAAACTGCGATAAAAGTTCGCGAAACCTAAAAAGCTGCGTACTTCTTTGATACTATTTGGTGGCTCCCAGCAAGTGATAGCCTCCACTTTTCTAGGGTCCATTTTAATGCCATGCTGCACGTTGATAATATAACCTAAATATTTTATTTCCTTTGCCGCGAACGCAGATTTAGCCAGGTCCAGTTGAAGACCGGCGTCTTTAAGAAGCGTTAAAATCTGATTAACCTTAGTCTAATGGTCCATCAAATCGCCTTCCGAGAAAATCATTATATCATCTAAATAAGCTGCACAGGTTACCACTAGCAGATTTCTCAAAACCTGATTAATCCATCTTTGGAAAGCTGCTGGTTCACCTGCCAAACCAAATGGTTTTACTAACCATTCATAGGAACCAAAACGTATTCGAAAGGCTGTCTTCCATTCATCCCCTTTAGCTATTCGTAACCTATGAAAGGCTGACCGCACATCTACCTTTGACAACTAGGTAGCACGTGATAGAAGGCGTAGGGTTTCGCGAATCAAAGGCAGAGGATATCTGTCACGATCTGTTATCCCGTTCAGCGCGCGATAATCGACACAGAATCCCAGCCCTCCGCCTGGTTTCTTGATAATTGATACCGAAGCCCCTCCGGGCGAACTTCTTGCTCGAATCCAATTTTTATCTAGTAATTCTGTCAAGGTTTTCCTGAGAATTAATAGTTCATCACGTGACATTCAATAAAGCGGTCCCCATGGAATCTCTTTTTCTTGGCCCTGGTTGTTTCTATGTACCGATATTTCAGTATCAACGCCAGGTCTGTGGGGAGTTAGGGCGCTGTTTGGGTTAATTCCATCATCTAGAAACAGCTCTATATGTTGATAAACTTCTTTGGGAAGTCGAGATTGCACTTCCTCTCTTAACAGTGCTTTTTTTTGCTCTTATGCTCGTGTAATATCGTGCATGAAGACAGCCCCCAGCTCCGGAATCGAGGCAGAATTGTATTGCTTACATAGCTCCGTGAAAGTAGACAGTGAGATAATTCCTGTATTTTTGGCACTTACATGCGCTACCCGTTATAAAACTTTAGTAGGCGCCTTTTTCTTGTACCAATTGGTTGCACGAACTATTATTCCCTTCCTACTTGAATTAATTCGTAGGCAACGTCTCTTAACTAGATATACAACGTCATTTTTCTTCATCCACGGCTTCCCAAGAATTAAGGGATAAGCCAATTTGGGCATTACATATCTCCAAATATTTTCTTGCCGACCATCGATATCCATATTGACACATGTGATTTTGTGGATAGTTGCACCAATTTTACCGTCCGCCATTTTAATTGGGCGTGGCTGAATATCTACACAATGTAGCTTACGTTGGCGCACGAAACTTTCGTCAAAAACTGCAAAACAAAGACAGCCAGTGTCGATCATTGATTGAACATAGTATATATTATCTAATAAGCAATCTATTACTCAGGTAGCTATTCCATATCTCATAACCTTGTATTTTCAACAGGTTATGAGCCCGGGCTCTTTCCAACGTCAAAAGAAATAGTGCATCAACAAAGACAATATAAAATACTCACTATCTACCAGAACAAATAGAAAAGAATCGCTACTGATGGCATCCACCGTTCCTCGTGTTATCCTTGGTCCAGGTGTCAGTTTCTCGGAATGGGAAACTGATGTTCAAGCAGCATTAGTTGAAAAGAAACGTCTTGCATATGTTTTCCACGATATCGGGATGAGACCAATATTTCGTCCAACAACTCCAATTCGAGCCGGAAATATGTCAAATGCCGATTATCAAAATTTACTAGAAAAACACCAAGATGAAGTGGATAAGAGAATAGAAGGGGATGTTGAGGTAAAAAAAAAAAGAAAAACTAGATCAGCAAGCCTCTTATTTTCAAAAATTATTAATCCTCTACTCACAGCGTCATCAGACAGCACCTGGGGCAACATAAATTCCCCTAAAGGCACAATGGGCGTCTTCTTCTTTGTTAATGGATCTCCAATCTCATGGTGGTCAAAGAAGCAAATAGTTACAGCACAGAGCACCTGTGAAGCTGAATATGAAGCACTTAACACACTTTCTGTTGCAGCGCAATAGATCTGTCCCATATATAATGAACTATTTCAAACAAACAATGGACCAATCATTACTGAAATCGACAATACAGCCGCCATGATAACAGTCACCACCGATAAAATTTCTGCTCGAAATAGACACTTTTTCATGCGGCACTCCACCATTCGAGACTCAATAAATATTAATCTCATTAAATTAAAATATACCCCTACTGATCTTTGTAAAGCAGATGGACTGTCCAAAACACTCCAAAGGCTAAAACACTCCTCTTTCTGTAATTAAATCAAATTGGATCTAAAGCATTCAGTCTCTGGAGGTGTGTTATTGTCAGTTAGAGAGGAGAAATTGAATATGTGGATAAGTATGTAGATGTAAAGATATTGTATTTTGATATATATAGGGAAATGTTATTTGCCCCCTCCAAGAAAATTAAATGCCCCCCCCCAACTTTGCATAATTCTGGGCCATTTTAATCTTTAATTGGCCCTTAAAATTTTCGGGCCAATCAATACTCTACAATACTTATTATTTGTCAATTTCTACTACTAATCACTACTAATTACCTTCATAATATCTACTCCCCGTACATAACTTTTCTGCCAGCCTTACTGCCTGAACCACTTTTCATAATTTCGCACAAGCTTCATAATTCTACAACTTCACTCTATTCATTAATTATTTCAAGACAACATGAAAAATTCATTTCCAGACTAGGAAAAAGGTGATTTAGTAAAATTCTTATTCTATCAAATTCAATCAAGATTTATGCGAGTTAACAAAACTAAATTGCTGCTATAATGTGGCAAATATCTAGGGAAATTGTGTAGGCATAATACAATGATTTTAAAATTGTGATTACAACCCATCAATCTACTCGACTATCCTAAGCGTTGAACAGTTTCTCCTATCATGTCCTTGACTATGACATTTACTACATGTTCATGAACTCCATGATTTCTTCAATGGTCTTGAGGAATCACCAACAGCATTAGCTATATACTCAAATTCGGATGGTTCTCTTCGGGTCGAACTCTCTGCAATGGCGCTCCTTTTTCTAGACATTCCTATTCCATAACTTTTATTGGACACGCCTATTGGCCGACCTTTTGCTCTAATTGAGTTAGGTTCCTGGATCCTAATGACATTGCTGCAAGGCTGCCTTGACATCCTATATCACGGATTCTTTCAAGCTGAATCCGAGTAGCAGACTGCTGATGTGGATTCCATGTAGAAATATCAACTTGTAGTTTTGATATCATCTCTGAAATTGGCTCTTCGGCCATTTGTTCAACATTAGAAGAAATGCTGACTTCTCCAAGATTTTGAAGGTGCCAATGCTGGCAAAAATCCGAAACCTCAATAGGCTTGTTGATATTCATCATATCAACTAACATATGATTACAGGGAATACCCCAAACACGACTAAAACTATGACTGCATTCGCCAAGGTTATTGTCTGTGATAAAGCATAATATTAGCAAATACTTTTTAACATCCTGTATTACAGTACCTTTGTCTAATTTTAAATCTTCCATCATATCCGCTACCATGACCAAAGCTTTGTGTGATATTTTTAAGTTGACGTAGGAAAAAAAGGGGTTTCTAAAGCGCCGTCCAATCTTTTGTTGCTGCTGTCCGACTTGTGCAGAAATTTCACTAACATCAGTCATATGAGAATCTTTTAGTTTCTCGAAGACTGTGTAAAGATTGGAGGTGGAAACTTCAATATAGCCTTTAATTTTTGCATGGGCACCTTCTGCCCTGGATGACATAAAATATCCTAGATGTCGGTACTTAGAGGTATATGAGCTTACGAATGCCTCTTTATAAGGCATCCACTGCTTTTCAACATAATGCACAAGACTTTGAGGTGATCGAGATTTTAGCTCGTTCCAAGCATTCTGGAATGATTCTTCCGTAGTTTCTTGAACTACTGACTTCCATGCTTTCTCCCAGTTATCCCATGCTTCCTTTGAGCTAAAGGATCCACGATGCTTGGCCATTATATTTTTCCAAATATGCCAATTAAAAAGCAGGTTTTTTGTATTTGGATAATATTTTTTAATCGCGTTCATCAGGGCTAGATCATTATCCGTCATTATCACTTCAAAGTTAATGCTCCCTAATAGTTGCTGTGCAACTTGGAAGGTCCAGTCATAACCACTCTCTGTTTCGAACTTTAAGAAGCAAAAAAAAGTGGAGAAAGTTTGGTATGTCGATGACACACCAATGGCATGAACCAAGGGCATTCGAAATTTATTTGTCTTATAAGTTGAGTCAACAACTAAGACAGTATGGTTGATGATTAACATTCTAATAGCATCAGGAAAAGCAAAAAAAAGATGCGTGACGTGATTATGATCGTCCATCTTATGACGATGAGGAACATCGTCGGAAATTAGTCGGTCCAAGAGGGCTTGAATTGGTGTTCGGTCTTGTAAGACCTCACGCATTCGTTTTGCGCGAAGATTTGCAAGATCTCTAGAAATAAATCTGATATTTCGATCTTCGCCACGAAGAGATGCCGCAATCTTTCGAGGCTCAACCGTCGCTATCAGGGAATTAATATCCTGTTTTTTTGACCTTAAACATTGTGCCCGATCCTGTGATCGTGAAATCATCTGTTCTTGAGGACATGAGTCGTGAGTATTATACTGGTTAATAACTTTTATGTGCCATTTTTTATCTCCAGCAGATGCACGACCTGCGATTCTATAAGTACACCCAATCAAACAAGAAGATGTATTAAGGCGTATGCCCATGTTTGCATTCTTTCGAAATTCTCCTCCAAGGTCGCACTTCAAGAGTGCTCTGGTTTTATCACTTCCCTTCTCCATAGTCAAACAAAAGCCTTTTTGAATAGCCCACTCCTTAGCATATCCAATCAATTGTTCTCTGTTATCAAATTCTAGAGTAGCTTCGGGTACACCAAGCTCATACTGTTGACTTGAGACATCTGAGATGTAACTGTATATATTTTCTATTTTATTCAGGAAATAATTTGTGGCAAGGTAAATATGTCCTGAAATAGGTAGTAAGATAGCTATAGAATTGGTTGAATTGATTAGTTCATAGAGATTAATATTGCAAGAATCTGAAATACATACAGTAAGAATATTGGAAAATAAGATAAGTGTTTTAGCTTTTCAATTTGGGGAGTAGAAATATGATTAATTGTTGGCTGAGGGTTAAATGAGGTGAAAATGTATATGCTCGGATTTACCCTCCACTATATACACGCATTATCAATTTAATCAACAAATACTAAATGAACTCCCAGGCAACGAACTTCAAGGCCAAAAACCAGGTAAAGAATTATGAAGGTGGTACTGACTTATGTAATGTGGGTCAGGTAGGGTAAGGCTGGCAGAAAAGTTATGTACGGGGAGTAGATATTATGAAGGTAATTAGTAGTGATTAGTAGTGATTAGTAGTGATTAGTAGTGATTAGTAGTGATTAGTAGTGATTAGTAGTGATTAGTAGTGATTAGTAGTGATTAGTAGTAGAAATTGACAAATAATAAGTATTGTAGAGTATTGATTGGCCCGAAAATTTTAAGGGCCAATTAAAGATTAAAATGGCCTAGAATTATGCAAAGTGGGGGGTGCATTTAATTTTCTTGGGGGGCAAATATCATTTCCCTATATAATATATATTTATTATTGTTATTTTATATTAATTTTATATATTAATTACACACTATATATGATGTGTGTACCGCGGCATTACATTAGTGTATTTGTCATGTGACAATTCCTGACAGCTATAGATCAAATCATATGTCATGTGATTAAATTTTACGTAACCAAATGTACATAAAAGTAGATAGAAATCTTAATAAAAAATTCATGCTTTTTTATACAAAAAAAACGCTATCCAAGTTACAAAAGAAGAATTTTATGCATGTCAGTAATTTCTCATCTGGCGCTCCAGTGTTGCTTGTAAGGAAGCCAGGTGGTGGATTGCGTTTCTACGTGGATTACCTGTTGCGGGCTAGGCCCGATTTGTAATTGACTGGGAGTTGGTCTCCCAGACGTCATGTGATATTCGTTTCTATGTGAGATGAAGAACAAGGGCAAGGTCAATCAAGAGTAAGACCTGATCACTCACGACAAGTGTCTCCCAAACTGGACAGACTTGTTCGAACATGCTGGATCACTCAGATAAGTGCATCTGATTAGGAATACCAATCCAGACGGGAATCACCCACCGTTTTCCTTTATCGTATTTAGTTTTATTGTTTCTTTCTTGTGTGAAACCATAGATAAGTATAGATTATTTCTTGGCATAGCTTTCGTGTTTGTCCTAATTCGTACTTGCCCTTTACATTACCGTCCCCTAAACGCCAATACGAAAAGATACTGGTATCCCCTACCTATAATTAAGGAGACTTTGAGAGCTCTTAGTAAAGCAAAATATTTAACAAAGCTTGACATCAGTCAAGCATTTCATCAAATCTGTATGCCAGAGAGAGAAGAATAGAAGACTTCATTTCGGACACAATATGTGTTATATGAGTGAAATATTATTCCATTTGGACTGACTGGGGCGCCTTCCACATTTCAAAGATATATAAACTGGTTTTAGCGGGATTATTTAGATGATTTTTGTCCAGCATACGTTGACGATATCTTAATATTCTCTTCTGGCCCAAATGATGAAAATCGGGAAAAAATTAAAAAAAAGAAAATCAGAGATGGCAATCTGTTATGAATCGTATCAGCTTGAAAGTCGAAGCCAGAAGGCAGTAGAGGTTAAGCTCTAAGTCACCTCGTAGAAGTCTCAGATACAAATGACAAATGCAAGATGGGACTTCTCTAATGATGTGGTTAAAGTAGATCAAAGATAAAATAAACAAAGTGATAGAATTGAGTATATTGAAGTAAGAGTGGTATTAGATAAAATTCTTAATATTACAGAGTTGCTAAGCTGTAGATTGCACTCAGTGGAATCCATATGCTATATGTTGGAAAGTATTCGTTCCAAGCCCCTACTTAGATAAAGTTGATGACAAGAAGACCTATATTATAGAACAGCTCTAGTATCTCAGGTGTGTTTCATGGTAATGATGATTCTGACACGTGTTCATATGTCGATATGATATTGTTTTTCTTTATAGTTAAGTAGAAGAACGAACTAGAATAGATAGGTGAGATAGGAGAGATAGTAAATTGACTTATTCTTGATGAACTGAGTTCTTACCTCTTTTATCTTACATTAAATAACTTTGACAACGCGCTCTACTATAATCAATCGAAGGTAATAAATTGTATATTCATATACCTAACTGAGAAGCCTTCCAACACTATATACACAGATTTCCTTACTCTAATTCTCTATACGATCCTATAAATAGACAAACATCACCACACAGTCACGATAATCTTATTCTGAGTGTTGTAAGAATGCAGTTATAGAATCCGCCATTCCTAAAAATAACTTTCTTGTCATAACCTCAAGCGACGCGAGATAAGCGGCAGTTCGACGATTTTGAAGGAGCATCATCAAATAACGTCACCTACCCATTGCTCAAGACTGACAGAAACTTCCAACCGACACAGTACACTAGTGGAACGGCACCAACCTTGTTTGATCGGTTTTTAGCCTCTTGTGGGTTTTCCGGTCGACAAGTTATCACTTTGGACTGACTATGGGGAAGAAATAGTTGGGCACTGGAACACTGCAGGATAAAGGACCTGGAACTGATGGTAATTTGAAGGAATCTTGTGGGTTGGGGGTCAGGAGACGTTACACTCCTCACTGCTAGATACGTGGGGGTGATTAAAAATTTGCCATAGCAAGATGCATGGCGGGGTGATGGGGTACGAGAAGTGCCTAACTAACTCCTTAATCTATTTTCACTTCTCATTTTGTAACTACTCTAAGTAGTGTTTTGGTTGAAACGAGTTAAGCTCTGTGTCCTTGATGTAATCTTAGCCGGCTTCACCGATCCTTAATCAAACGATGTAGGGCGTTAGCCTAGGACCTTAATATGAATAAATAAATTGCTCTTGATATATCAGAATGCAAAATTGAAATTAAAGCAACAAAAAATTTGGGCTACATAATTAGTGTCGAGCAAGGTATTCGCATAGATCTGGAGAAAGCGATATCAATTCAAGAATGGGAAATAACAAAAACTATGAAAGGTGCTTGTGCCTTTTTTGAGTTTGCGAATTTTTATCCCTCATTTATCAAAAATACTCTGATCTCGCGTTACCGCTTACACACCTCACTCAAAAAGATGTTCCGTTTGCTTTCGATAAAAAGTGCCAAAAAAGTATTTCAATATCCTAAAGAATTGTATATCAAAGATCCTTTTATAACGAATTTTGATCCAGACAAACGAACCATCCTAGAGCCTGATGTCTTAAAATAGACAGTAGGAGATGTTCTATCCTGTCGATCAGAATCTGGTTCCCTAACATATCATTATTTCCACTAATTATGAAAACAAATAAATGATTCTTGAAGTGATTTAATATTTCATAAAACGTTTGACAGTTATCAGCACCATTTGCATCAGCACCAGCACATTTTGCAATAGCAATAAATACAGCAATTTCTCATAAATATCTATTTAAAATATTTACTCAACTCCCATTATGCATAAGATTCAATGAAGCCCTGAGGATGAATCTACGAAAAAGATATATTTAGTTGAACAATCGACATGACTACCATGGATTAATGTCATTAAGGCAAAAGCATTAAGAGGTTGCGAAGAAGAAATTTGGCAATATATAGACCCGAATAAAGTAAACCAGCCCGAAATTCAGACAATTATTAATGAGCCTCAACTAAAAGATGTGAAACCTCAAGCAAATACCATCATGAACCTCAACTCGGATGAGTTCGCAAGACTTCAATACCTGGAAAAACGACACTCCTTCAAAGTCAATCGTAGGAATCAAATCCTCAAATCTATACGAGAGATTGATAGTTATATCATGGGAAGTATTCAGTTTGAGAATGAGCTTTGGACACGTGATGTGACTTCAACTTGGGCTCTTCTTAGGGCACTTCAGAAAAGACTTGCACCGACAAATCGCTTTACAAAATTGGAAGTAATCAGGTCTCACAACGAAATAAAATGTTATGACAGAAATCATAGCGTAGAGAGAAATTTGTATGAATGGGAAAGAATATATGGCTTGGCCATGTCAATCAAACTTCCAGATGTTATAGACGAGCGACCGCTTTATAACTTTACCCTCTCACTTGAAAGCATTGATCAATCTTATGCAACCAATCTCGAATTAAGAATTGATGAAAATGTTAAACAGCGATCAATAAGCAGCACTGTGAAGCCTATTCAATTCGAGGATAATATCGAAGAATTCAGAAATTATTAAAATAGACATAAATCATCCCGCTCAAACCTAGTTCCTACATTTTTCGCAACTATTCAAGGTGACACCAAAATAGTTTCAAAAGCATGCCTTTGTGGCAATAACCATTTTTTTCAGGAGTGCTATTACCTCAACCCTGACCTAAGACTCTCAAGCTGGCAAGGAAAAGAGTCAACTTATTATAGAATAAACCAAGCCCTAGCAGATCCGCGCCGAACAAAAGTCAGAGTTTTAGTTTCCAAAAGATTTAAATATGATGGAGAATCGAAAGGGCTTGGTAACATGGACTTAGAATCCAAACGAAATACTGGACCATCAGCAAATGTCATCAACGAAGTAAATGAAATAGAAAAACTACAAAACTCATACATAAATGACTCTTTGAAATTTGCAACACTTGCTGCATCAAACTCTAAAGATTCACTAAAAGAATCTTGGATCTTGGAAGGAGGTTCAGATATTCATATTTGTTATAATGCGAGTAAATGGCAATTTCAAATGACAAGGCAAACAAATAAAGGAGAAATAATTCATGCGGGGAACTCAACAATACTTGTTGAGTCCTACGGAATAGTCAAGGTTGCTATTGATACTCCAAATGGAAAAAAACATATAACTCTAAAACATGTGGGATTAGCTCGTGGGTTTCTAACCAATATAGTATCAATGCAGCTGTTAAACCAAGCTGGTTTTGTTGTGATCAACTGGCTCACACTCTTAATACCGATGTAGTTCAATGATGTGGGCGATTGATAGATCCTAGATAGAGACTAGCTTGAACTTATTGAGTTTGCTGTGTTTGTTATAAAGTACAAATACGCCAGAGCCGACTAGCAGCTCTAGTATTGTATAAGTACCATGACTTCCCCTTTGTAATTAATTATTCTTATTATCCATTTTAGATATAGCCCATAATCCAAACAGCTTATGAGCCCGGACGCGCTTCCAGCAAATAGAGGCTCTGGCTAACTATATTAAAAAGATGTCTGAAAACGATTCCAAAGTCATACTTGGCCAGGGGGTCAGCTTGTACAAGTGGATCGTAGATCTACAATCTGTACTCGTGAGAAAGCGTTGCATAGGCCACGTTTTTCACGACATCCATGGAATCAAAGCTATCGTTTGTCCTATTAAGCCAGAGAAGGTTTCATTATCTCCAGAAGCTTACGCAGTGGCTATAAGTGAATGTGAACTGGAACTACAGAAGTTTCAAGAAGGTGAGATCGAAGCTAGAAGTATTCTTGCAGCTCGAATTGAGAGGGTAATATGTCCACCCAACTTAATGAGCATGACGGCAAAGAACATTTATGAGCATGTACTCAGCGTTAGAGAAGAGGGTGCTAATACACATTGGGAGACGTCCGTAAGAGAATTACTAACGACGAAACTAACTTTAAATGCAGATAATTATTGCAACTTATTTATGCAGTATTATCTTGACGCTAATAATGCAGCTAAGTCCATGCCAACCCCAAATACTGAGGGTCCCAATGGAGACCAAGGAATTTCTTCGGGATCTCAGCTGGATTAGCTGGATACCTGTTTGTTCTTGGTACCGAAGGCATCACCTGGCTTGACACATGACGTCAAACCAAAGTATATGATGTAAATAATAATTATGTCTCATTGGATATAATGATGTCCACGTTGAGACAAGTCGCCAAATGGCGTGAGTTAGGAAATTTCGCTCAAGTAGCAGTGGCACCGAAAGGAAATAGGCAAGGGGATAATGATTCAGATGCTATTTGTAATATGTGCAAGCATAAACATCGCAATAAGAACTGTTTTAAACAGCATCCCTAATTACAAAGGGGAAGTCATGGTACTTATACAATACTAGAGCTGCTAGTCGGCTCTGGCGTATTTGTACTTTATAACAAACACAGCAAACTCAATAAGTTCAAGCTAGTCTCTATCTAGGATCTATCAATCGCCCACATCATTGAACTACATCGGTATTAAGAGTGTGAGCCAGTTGATCACAACAGGTTTTCATTGGAATAGCAGAAAACCGACAAAACTAGAATGTGAAGATCAGTCTACTGCTTGCACATTGTATCAAGTCGGTGGATATATCTTATTCAACAACCCACAAAAGATAGATACCAGCAAAACCATAATGATGGCCAAGGTCAACTCTAATCCAGCCCTTCGGACAATAACAGAGGCCTGTCTTCATAGAATTTTATCGTATGTAAGTTCAGAGGTATTTGTGCACATCAACGGGCTAGATCACAAAATAAATATAGACAGATCATATCCCACTTCGGATAGCATGAAATGTGTACCTTGCTCTTTGGCTAAATTAAAGAGGTTAATTTCAAGAAAATCGGGATCTGAAATTCCACGAAGCGGGAACCCATTCCACACTCTTTTTTGGGATGCAATAGTAATGGATGAAGCATATAATGGCGATAGATACGTTAGCCATTTCTACTGTCCCGATAGCCACTTCAATTTTTTTTTACTTGTAGGACAAAAACAGAATTTAAGCTCAGCAGATAGACTGTACCTCAAAGTATAAAGACACAGTGGAAACATGAAGTAAAAGCATTTTGATTGGATGGAGAAACATCACTCAATCCAGAATGTAAAAACCTCGTTATTAAGAATGGAATAATTTGCAAGTCTCGGCTACTGATACACCGGAACAAAACGGTGCTGCAGAACGTTCTGGAGGAGTGTTAATAACCATAGCTAGATCAATGAGCTTAGAAGCCTCATTTTCCACAAATTTATGGCCAGAGATCATAAAATATGCAGGATATATCGCAAACCAAACGTCTTTTCGACAATTTGCATGGAAAACGCCATTTGAAATTGTACATAAAGTTAAGCCAAGCTACGCACACTTGCATGTATTTGGATGTCGAGCTTACGTTCTTGACAAACCCATACCAAAGTCGAAGAAGTTGAACCCAAGAGCACATATAGGGCATCTAATAGGGTATGATTCAACAAATATATTCAAAATCTGGATTCCAAGCAAAAACAAAATAATAAAGACAAGGGACGCCACATATGATGGCTTAACCATTTACAATCAACACTTATAGAAATAGGCCTTGCTCCTGTGCCGGGTGTTAACTGCTTGCCTGTTATTAACAATCTCATCACTTTGTTATATGTAGACGATATAATATTTATATACCATGAGCGAGACATAGCTAAAGCAAATATTTTCGAGGAAAAATTGATGAGTAAATATCATGTGAAGCCCCTGGGGTAAATTCATCATTTCCTAGGTATTAGAGTTGTCAGAGATGAATCAAGACAGAAGATTTGGCTTGTCCAAGATGCTTACATGAAAAACATAGCCAAAGAATTCAACATAGATATGAGTATACTAAAAGCCCCGACAACGCCTCTAGCGTTATCCCCTTTATACCCAAGTTCAGGGCAAGCTACAGCCAGAGAGATACATAGGTATCAACAGCGCGTTGGAAAATTAAACTACCCTACTGTCATCACCAGGCCTGATATTTTCTGTGGGGTTTCAAAGCTGTAAGAATTCTTACAAAATCCCTCAAAGCAACATATAGAAGCTGCTGAATACATGATGAGATATTTGTGTGGAACTAGGTATAGAGGCATCGAGTACAGCGGAAATATATCAGGTACTTCTTGTTGAACTTTTATCGCGTCGAGTGATGTATCATTTGCAGATGATTCAGAGACTAGGTATAGCTCAAACGGATTTTGTCTTCAATTATTCAATGGAATGGTTCACTGGAAGGCAACAAAGCAGAAAACTGTAACAACTTCTAGTACGGAAGCCGAGCTATTAGCACTCACAGTAACAGCAAAGGAATACATTTGGTGGATGCGTCTCTTTCAAAATCTCCATTTCCATATGCTCTCATCTGTTATACGTTGCGATAACCAACAAACAATTCGATTACTGAAAAAAGAAACTCCGAAATTAGCTACTTGTTTGAAACACGTCGACATCCATCAATGCTGGCTCAGACAAGAAGTGTAGAACGGCAGGATTAATGTCGAATGGGTTGAAAGTAACAAGATGGTTGCGGACGAATACACAAAAATACTTCCGACTCAAAAACATAATAAATTTATTTGACAAATGAATGTGGTAGATGTTCATGTCATTAAGACAGGAGACAACACATTAATCTAGAAATAATTATTACTTTCACTAAAAAGTCAGTTCCTTAACTTCGCCATCGAAACTGGGGGGATGTGTCGATCAGAATTTGGTTCTCTAACGTATCATTATTTCCACTAATTATGAATTATTCTTGAAGTGATTTAATATTTCATAAAACGTAATATGACGAAAATAGTATTTAACGGCCTGTTGCGTATATTTCAAAAACATCTTACTATCTAATACATGACTAAGGATTACTTGCTTTCATACGCTGCCTAGATGAATGGGATGCTGAATCGTACAATAGAAAAGATCCGTTTTTAATATCAACCGATCATCACTACTTTGAATATCACATGTAAACACGACAGCTCAATTAAAAACAAATGCGATAGGCACAAAAAATTATCGCTCAGGTAACCTAGTAGTAGTACCGGATAATCTCTCGAGGAAAGAACAAAATGTACCGGAACATAGAAATGATAGATACCTAACTGGAACGAAACTGTACAAATATGTCCAATAAGAATCGCTGTCACCCTTTCAAGGCGATGAGTTAACTCAGCTGCGGAATCGTGCTCTGGAAAAGGATGAATCATATATATTATCCGAAAGCCTTAAGGAGGTTAATATTTGTCCAGGGGTATTTTTGAGTCCGTGATTAAATCTTGATATTGTCCACAATTTTGGTAGTCACGGCTAGTTTTTGAAGGGATGGATGAGAGCCTCTACTACTGGAATGTCTCGGAAATGCCAAGACCTCAAAATATGCACAATATTTCATTATTTTCATATTAATAAAAGAAACATATCACAGCTGTAGAGAAACTACTTAGAATTCATGTTAAATATATTAAAATCATTTTACGATGCGTTCTTGTTGAGTTGTAGATGTAAGTACAGTAACATCCGCAGTCGAACATTTTGTGATCTACTGTATATACATAGTTCCTAGTAGAATTGTCTTCCTTTTCCTCGGATTGTAAATAAAGAAATCAGTACAAACAAAATGTTGTTCCCTCACATCAAATAAATATATATATATATATATATATATATATATATATATTTATTGTTTACTTATCTGGACTTTTATCTTTGAGAGGCTATCAAATACCACTTCTTTTTTTTTCGATTTTAATATTGCGATCTCCAATCAGAAATATACTTACAAGCGCAAAAACAAATGGAGGAGCCTCGAGAAAAACTTTAAGATTAGTCTTAGCTGATTATTTCTTCAAAGCAATGATCTAATCGATTTTTTCATTGTATGATCAGGCTAGAGAGACATATTCAATTCATAAACTGTGACAAAAACTAGGTTGATTGTATGAATAATTTTGTATAAAAAGTAAGTATGCCAATGGAAGCGAACGACAAATTTTAACTGATCCTCCATACCCTGGTTCATATAAGATTGACATCTTTGTTTACGATGTTGGTTGCCAGTTGTAATTATGATGTCATAAGCCTATGTTACTCAGCTTAGGTTCCACATGAGCGCGGAAAACAGTTAAACCGTAATACAGACAATATGTTTGTTGTAACCATTTTTTATAGCTCAGATATATTGAGTGGCGAAATTCCCTTCGTTACTGAACATAGCTTGCTAGAACGGTATATCAGGAAGCTAAGTGAAACGATTGGATAATATTCAATAAGTTGTCACTACAACTATTCAGATCTACTCACGTAGGAAATCGACACCTTCGCCGGCGCTCTTATTCTTAATGAACCATGTAAATCACAAATTACAACATGATTAAATGGGTTGGTTTCAACTACTTTGCAATATTTTGTTTGCTTAAGTGAGACGGTAATATTACGGTTAAGTTAATCAAGACGAGTTTCTTTGTGAGGAAGAGTATTTAAGAGATTACTGCTCATTACAAAGTTGTTCCATCTCTACGCTTAGGAAGGATTAGCTGCTTTGTACCAAGCCATGGCTCATTAAGTGGGGATTCTCCTGTTACTTTGTAAACAATCTTATCAACAAATCAAGAGACAGGAATCAATCCTACCCTTATAGAGAAACGCATCATACAAGAATCCACCAAAGAGACATCCTATAAAAGGTGCAATCATGGGAATCCAGAAGTAATAATCACCAGCCGTCCAGACATCTGTGCCGTATCCTACACACGATGTAAATAATCTTGGGCCGAAATCACGAGCCATGTTGATAGCGAAGCCTGTCTGCCAGCCAAAGCAGGCCGCTATACCAAAAATGACAAAGAATAGTGATATGGGGAAAAATTTTCCGGCGCTCAAACTATTCTGATCCTCAAGCATGAAAATGCAAAACATCAATATTGCAGCGGCAATAAACTCATTGAAGAATTCTGTCGTCCTGGAAACATAGTCTTGGGGATATGTCGCAAAGATGCCAGCCGTGGCAGTACTACTAAAACCAGGGACTGTGCGTACTCCTTTACCGCCTTCGAAAACATCGATGGCAGATTTATAGTTTCCTAAATATTTTTAGATTCTCAACTGATATCATATTTTTGTAGCTGCGCACAAAAGTAATAATAACAAAAAGAATACCAACCATAGACGACACCTGCTGCACAAAAGGCTCCAAATATCTGAGCGGCTGCATATATGGGAAGCTTGTACCATGGCTGCTTCCGAAATACGCTATATTGCCGTTAGAGTTTGATCAACGCTCAAATAACATTAGGTCTAAAATAAAGGCAAGCCTTACCAATTTGTGAAGGTTACCGCAGGATTAATGTTAGCTCCACTCACCTATTCAGACTTTAGTTAGGTCCAGATATCTCGCGCACTTCATGCTTTGAAGAGAGAACTTACCCTTGAGGCATGTACTCCTAGCATCATGCCTAGTCTGTCCAGATATTGATTAGCTTTTAATCCAATAGTGGTTAAAGAAAATCTATTGCATACCCCCAGCCCCAACAAATACTTTGCCACTCTCCTCGGGTATTGTTACTTAAGACAACTTGGGCTATAGATCTTTAGGGTTTCAGTGCCTTAAATCATGGTTCAATGTAATGGCAACTTTGAAAAGATAAATTATGACATTCGCTTTACTTACCCATCGCCAAAAAGAACCAAAATAAAAGTACCAAAGAATTCCGCAAATGGCTCTCTTAGGGTATGTCGTACATTGCTCCATCTAGTTCTTGAACCATCGAGACTTGGAGTCCTTTCTCGTAGTGGACCATTGCGAGTCGGGCTCCTTCGCCGTGGTGGACTATAGTATTGTTGTGTCCTTCGTCTTGTATATCGATCGTAGTGAGGGTTTAGGTAGTCATCGTCAAAATGGCGTCTACTCTTCGCGAAAACATGTGGTTTCTCGCCGTATAAATCTCTAACCATGGATCTACCCCTCTCGTTCTCATTCCCTCCTCCTCTTCTAATGACTGCGTCATGAAAGAGAGGTTTCTTCGCAAGATCGGGCAAACTAGCTGTTCCTTTAACATTGACAGGGTATTCATTTGTAGCTTGATTGAGAGCAACTGTATTAGAGCCAACTAAGACCGAGTGCTCATTAATCTTTCGAGTAGACTCCCTTGAATGGTCTTTTGTCGAGTTTTTCGTGATATCATCTTCTTCATCATAAATTGAAGGCCTTATGGGCAGACCATGATTTCTATTAGTCCTACTAGCCATGGATAAATCCTCCTAATTATATTTACCGAGCGAAGAAGATATCGTGCAAAATTTAAGCATTGGCAGAAATGAATGAGAGAAGTCCCTGAATATTGATGTTAACGATAATGAGAGGTTTTACCTTTTGTATTTTGTTTTTTCGAAATACAACCAAAGAAAAATCACTACTTTAGAGGATCCAAAGAAGGGAACTATTCTTAACCCTACCCTACTTAAAGTAGTTAGGGTTGAAATAAGACCAATTTTGGTGGTGACAATTAGCCTCACAAGATGTCACTGACTTATTAGGTTGCAAACGAAACATATTACTTCTTTTGGAATAAAAATCGAGAAAAAGCTTATATTATCTGCATTTGTCCATAGAAAAGTGCCTGATCTAGATATCTACCGACTGAGAAGGGTCATAAATGGATATTTAGAGCTAGCAGGTAGGTATGACAACACGTCTTTGTGTAGCTCCTGCACATTGAAAAAATCCTACTGAATTTTCGACTGTTTAATTCTATTAAAAATTAGTACCATAGAAACTAACTTCTCTCACATGCCTTGAAATCATATATTCTCCTGGATTCTTAAATATTCCAAAACCCTGGGTCTTGGGAAAGATTTGTATAGGCAGCCTTTTGCAAGACAAAGCTGTATTTCCACTACTGGTATTAAAATGAGGGAATAGAAATTGTTTAAAAACTTAATAAGTTGAGAATTGGAAAACGTCTTTTTTATGTGTATTGATGATATTCACGAAACTCAATGAGAAAATTTCAAAAGGCTCTCCAATTTAAACAATGTTATGTAGAATTTAATTTCTTTTCTTGTGAGTTATGGCATAATGAGAATAAGGACATTCAAGTAAATATTAGGAAAGATTGTGACATGAATGTCCTCAGAAAAATGAAAATAAGAGATAACCCATATTCTAAAAGATGCAGATGTTGCCAGGTAGAACCTATGATGAGATTCTTTTGTTTTTCTTCTCGGGCTTGCTTATACTGTGGTCAATCTATAGCTTTTTATTTTTACTAGCAAGCTTAATTCTCTTTAACTCCTTGTCAAATCTTTGAAATGAGCCAAAGCCTTCGGTATAACAGCTTAGAAACCAGCACCACCATAGAGCTGACCCTCTCTTGATTCCATTCTTTTGTAATCTAGTTTTATCCAAGTACAAAACTTCGCCAGTATGGATAACGATAGTAGGTATCGCAAGGAATTTCACGACAGCTAGAAAAGTCTCGGCACCCCCCGGAAAGTAAGGCAGGATTTTATCATAAACATATCTTCCAGGCACAAAGAAGTTACCTCGAAATGTTAGACCGAAGATGAGAAACGTTATAGCGCAAGCCGAGAAGACGGATACATGCAAAGGTGAGGTAGGGAACTTGTAGGGCACGTAGTTGATCTCCTGGATGCCAAGAGCCTGACGCGCAGCTTTATCCATTTCTTTCATTTTTTCACGCGTTTCACTCCATGATTTCATTGGTGGGTCCAGGGATACTGTGTAGTTTTTGGAGTTTGCCGTTCTGATAGAAAGGGTAGAGAGTGAAATGTCATAAATGCTGGCAGCTTGTGCCTCTTGTGGAGGAACTCGTAAAAAGTGTTGAAGGAAGAGCGAAGGTGAGTCTGCATGATCGGTGTTCATATGTTTAATAATTCGATCTTTATTGAAATCATCTTTAGAATTAGCCATTTTACTTGTTATTTTTGTGTTTTACGTTTGATTCTTTTCTCCTTTCTTCTAACTTTGGGATGATTTCAATGATCCTGCCTTTTCTTTATCCTTCATATGTTATCACGTGCTAGAAAAAAACACCGGCTAGGTAAGCCGGGCATAACGATGATATCCTGATTGGCTTAAACAAATGAATAAACCAATTATCTAGCATGGTTGGTCCTTTTGATAGCCGGTTTGTGATGGCTCTCACCTAAGACAAAAATTGAACACAAGACTCATACTTTAGTTTAGTAATTTCTTGGAGAGGTCGATCCATATTGATTGACGTAATTAAAAAGGGCTGAACTAACCATACTACCTCTAAATACTATTCATACTACCCCTATCAGATTCCTTTTTTATAATTGGCTAGATCTATCTTAGCTTCTCCAGCGTTGCCTAGGACAACAAGAAGAATGATACACTTAAGTTACTATATTATGACCCAATGCTTCAATCATCAACACCTACAAAGATATTTATTTTGAATCAACTCTTGGTATACTAAAAACAATCCACATCTACATACCCTCCAAAAATTATAAAAAATTCAAATCACAAACTTCAGCGCGAAATCTAATAATCCTGGACATAATTTGCGTTCATTGTTCATCTACATCAAAATGACCCCATCAAATCCTCCAAATCAAGCCTTCAAGACATGTGAAGAGGCTATTGAATCCGTATCCGCATATTAGCCTCTAGGCGCTACGCTGATGTTAAAGCTCGAATAATCTTCGATGAAAGGTGTCGAAATCTGCACGTAAATACATTCTGGCGTGTGATAGATTTGGTAAACCGACGACAAGTGCAAGAATTCGTAAAACAAGTAGTTGAAAAGAGGACTTATAGTGGCGAGCGAACCCCAAGTTAACAAACATTGGCTGGGAATTTGAAGTTGATTCCAGCGTCCAGCATAGTCATGGGCCCTCAGAATCTCAACTCACTCATCCTTTCCTCCATCGTCGTAACGATGATATAAAAAAACCAATTCATGACCTCACAGCATTAAAATTTCATGCTAAACGAATCCTAACTACTCTTCGTGAACAAGGGGTCACAATTTCTGACCCTAACGCCTAGAATGAGCGACAGAAGTGGAGGACCGAGAGATTTAACGATCTAAGTCCCTCAGAGGCATTATTCGAAGCTTTTCGAAACTACGGTTTTATTCCTAGCGAGAAGTATCAATTTGAGGTCGATATTCAAATTATAGATGGTAAAACATATCTAAAAAGTCTCTTTATACTGCGCCCAGGCAGCTTGGCTCTCCTCGAGAAAGTTCTGGATGCACTCCTAATAGATTACACTTACAAAACAAAAAATTTTGAAATGCCACTTCTATACATTGTTGACCAAAATGGCCTTGAAAAAAACTTCACAATAGCCTTTTTTTTTCTTAAGTATACAAGACGAAGGAATTTACACCTTTGCCGTCAGTCAGTTAAATGGAGCATATACGTCAAATTTTAGTACCAAAGAGGAGAAGGAACACAAAAAGACCCAAAGAGACTCGTTTCTGATTAACTGGAATACCATAGCTAATTCTGAGAGAGAAGAAGGTTTCCTAGAGCACTGGAAAAACATGGTAGATGGGTAAGAAACGACTATCATGAACTTTCCCAATACTTGGAAAGAGAATGGTGGCCATATAATTATTAGTTTGTTAGGTGCTATATTGATAGAGAACAGACTTATGGTGCCAAGTAAGTCATTTGTTGCCACATGTTAGTTCTCATTTTCTTTAAAAATTGTTTGTTTGTCAGGATTTCAACTTTTATGGGGGTTAATCCCTGATCGTCAAGAATGAAAAGGATTTTATCGCGCACTGTAATTATAACTACTGATATGTTTTTTGGAGAACTTTCCGTATTGAAGGTGCCCACGCTGAGTTGAGCAACATCTATGGATTTCAATTGGAAATTTGCTTGATATTGTTGAGTCTATGCACATAATTTTTAAAAATAAGACCGAATAGATTTTAGAATCTATGGCAACTGCCAAGGAAAGAACTCTGCACTATTTGCGAAAGCTATATTTTAAAAACATTACTTCACTAGTAACACCCACTGCTCTAACAGATATCCAGGGTCAAATAGATCTTGCAGAAGTCAATGATTTGGATGCATGTTGATTTAAGTCTGCTGTGGGCTTGCCATGCAATTATGAGATAAAATCAATTCTAATTAGGAAAAACCGGAAACTCTCAATGAATCAGATCGGTCAATATTCGTGGTTCGAGGACTCTCCAAATAGACTAATTGCTGGAGATATGGATCGGCTTCTTGAGCCATTAGTTGTTAAGAAAAAAAGCCGACCAAAAAAATGAAATTAGTCTATTAGATCAATGGCTCTTAATTTGTCTTTTGGGGAATTTCCTAATTCAACAATTGACAAGTCGCATAAGTAAATCTATTTCTACATTATCAAAGAAACGATAAAGTAGTATTGAAATTGAATTGAGTTTTTCATTTTAATGGCAGCTACCATTCTTAGTGTCACACAGATGAATGTAAGCAAAGAGAGCCAGGGCATTGATGGTTATGTTTGTCTTTCTACCTCTTTAAGGCTTTCAGACAATAATTGTATATTGAAATCTAAAGATATCTATAACACTAAACAATAAATAATGCAAGCAGAACTGGGATTACTTACTCCTATTCAAGTACATTTACAGAAGCTAGACTGGGAAAATTGGTTCTTCCGGTACGAAAAAAAACCAGGTTACTGAAGAAGTAACATCCTATTCTTTGTAGAAGCTCAAACAATAGGATTTTTGAAACACAACGATGAAGTGCTTTTAATGGATTGTACATTCAAAATCAATTGATATAAACTTCTCCTGTTAGTTATCGTTGGTCATGTATCACTAATTACTTATTCACGTCGCCTTCGCTTTCCTATCCAATAGGACAGAGGATTCAACTGCTTGGGTATCGATGGCACTTAAGGAACATATAATACAAATCAATCTACCGATGCCCGTAATCATCGTCGCAGGTAAAGATCAAGCTCTTATTAGTGCAAAATCATTTTTATGATTCTTGATCTACGGTATAGTGAATATGACAGTAATCTCACGTAAAAATAGTTTAACGGTCTAGTCATCGTCATAGGCCCATTAAAAATAAATAATAGTTGCCTATCTGTTTATCGAGTAAGACCCAACTCTCACAGACCTTTACAATTGGGAAACCATTTTTGTCCCCCTATCCTATTATAAATATATGTAGGTATGTGCCTTCTCACAAGAAGCGGGACCTCTGGGAAACTCATATTTCAACTGAAAAAAACCATTTATTCCCAGGATCAGTTAGTGGGCTTAATATTTGCAAGCGATATTATTATGAATTCTAAATATACTATTAAGGTTCAATGTGAGCTTAATAACTCAATAGACAATAGCAAATGAATGCACCGCCAAAATACTATCGTAATGAAGTTAAGACTAAAGTATGGAAGGTAAGAACTATTGTGATCTCTAAGAAAACTAGCATTTACAAGTTTTCAGTAAAGTTTTTTTTTGTTGATGATCAAATTAATCAGACTGTAAATGCAAGACCAGCCTGAGTGACTCAGTACAAAATCAGTTCAAATAGATTGAAGAGTGTTAATATAATATACCATGACAGATAGCTTCTGGGAGTATAAAGTTTTTCACAGCATTCCAATTTGGAAAGCGAAAACATTCGTTTTTCAACTATTAGACTTAAAGGTGTTGTTTATAAATGATTTTGTAATAATAATAATCTTGTTAAGACATTATTTTCAGATAGCGTGACTCACAATTAAAGCTAGGGCCGATCAAATGGGATACAAACACATCGTAAATCAACGTTATCAAGATCGAGCCTTTTCATAAAATATAAATATTTTTTTTTAACAGTAACGAGTTTTCGATCTATTTTCAAGTTACTCTGTGAAATCAAAGTCTGAGATTTTTAACTATGAACACAGAGGTGGGTGAATATGAAATAGAAATAGGATCACAAACAACACTCACGTGACAATAGGCCATGTCAAAATTAATTCCACGGCATTAAACACGGTGTGATTCGCATGACAACGCTTCTCAGACTTATAAGCCTGGCTAGTATACGTAAAGAATGGCGTAAAACAGTTAAGCTAATAGACTCTTTCTTTATGATCGTGTATTTCTACCTCTGAACTATTCGCAGTGTCACCTTGCATACAAATCCTCAATCTATCTATCATTTGTCACGTCCCAGTGGTGGCTCTGACCACGAATGCTGTTGGGACTACCCATGGGTATGGATGTCGCAGCGACATACACTCCACTCGAATCTCTACTTGTATTCCAATCTCTCGTTGCAATTGGTACAGAAGAAAAAGATTTTATAAGCATATCTGAATTATTGAAGAAGAGCCCTCTGGTACGAGATTGCCCTACTTTTGATGCCAAGCGCCTTGAGGCAAGTGCTTTACGCGATCTTTATCTGAGGCTACTCCGAGATGAATTGAGAGGCGAAGAAGAAAACAGATGTGATGAGAGCATTAAATCGCCTTCGAGGAAGCGTAAACTTCCTCCGCCGAAACTAGCCTCTTTCGATGATTGCAAGCAGTATAAGCATAAGCTACCTTTACTTGTAGAACGTCTCTATGGAAGATATCGTGATTACATGATTAAGGCAATAAAGGAAGATGAGAGAAACTATGTGAAACTGCAAGGACAGATAGAGAAAATCGAGAAAGGCGATTGGGATGAAAATAAGTTGGACGAAGATGAGTCTCTTGATAGTAATGATAAATCTGAACCATTAAAAAACAATGGCGTACATCTGGAATTTTCAAACCTTAGCAGTGGGCCAACTATTAGTAAAGAATCTTCTCTCAATTTATCCCAAACCAACAAGATGATACAATTGGAGCTTGCTTCTAAACAAGCTTCGAATGGCCCTGAATGTAAATCATCTTCAAACCCAAATTCTGATAATACGAGTCCTGGCAATCAAACTGTGCTGAATCCAATAAGTGCTAGGCCATACAAACTACCCTCTCCGAATTCTAGAGCTCAAACTCAAAGAAAATTGGGACAAGACACTATGTGCAGAAATTCTCAAAAATCTTCCCCGCTTGGTCAAGTCCATTCTGAACAACCTACCTCACCGAACTATACCAAATCCCCTCAAATATCTTCTTCCAAATCCCCTGTAGCATATCCATTACAGAGCATTTCCCCATCATCTCCATCTAGCTCCAAAAATTCAAAGGAAAAGAAACATTCCGTCAAGTCAATAAACTTTAAAGGGACTCGTGTTGATGTACCAGAAAATACTGTTAGTCAAGAGCGTCATATTTCCTCGGAATCACAACTAACTAGACCATGGAAAGATTTATCAAAAAGCAAAGTTTCAACGCCTAGTAAACTATCTTTACCTTCCAATAAAAATCAGCATGATAAAGATCGTACTTTACCGTTTCGACCACCGCAGACGTCACCTAGATCAAATCCAGAAACAACGCCACTATCGTCTTCTCAACCACTTTTCCAGCCAAAAAAACAATATAGCTCTCCTTATGATAAAGAAAAAGCCCACAAACTCATGACGCCAATTCAAATATCTTCTAACTCAAATAAAAAGTTGGTCTCTTGTACGAGTTTCGCTACAGATATGCCTTCACAAAAAACTAATATATCAACTACTGGTTACGGAACGATTTGGAACCCTACTCCGACTGGTTTAACGCCTCGTAATTTTACCCCTCTTCCTCCACCAGAGATGGAACCACTAAGTCCAATTCTCAAATCATCCAAATTAACTCCAGTCGAAAAAGTATTGAAGGAAAAAACACAAGAATTAAACCTTTCTCGTACGCTTGAATCGGTAGCAAAGAAAATACCCAGCTCTTCATCTGCAATAACAGACTTAGAAATTTCTCTTTCTCCTCGGGTAAGCCAACCTTTAAAGTCACCGATAGCAAATAAAAGATCCCTCAACAATGAGTTCAATGACTCCGATGTAGAAATGCAAGTTTCTACCCCCCTTAAACTTGAAGATATTGAAGATACAGCTGTCCATGAGTTAAGTACTCGAGAGCCGTCAAAGCCCCCTTTATCGCCTAGAAGTTTAATTGAGTCAATCCAAGAAAAACAATCTGATGATCAGTCTCGGAAACCAGCAACTGTTCTCTGGACACGAGCCTTTCCTAAAATTGCTGCCCAAGCACTGCAAGATATTTCCACTGATAAAAATGCCAGTATGTTTGCAAATCCTATTAAAGAAAAAGATGCTCCGGGGTACAGAAATATTATTCTCCGGCCCCAGGATCTCAAATCTATTCGTATAGCAATAAATGCTGGTCATCGTGCAGCTTTAGCCGCGGCACCTGATGACTTAAAACCTAATGCGACAAGTATCTGGCTACCAATATCTGAAGAATTAATACCACCAAAGGGTATTATAAACTACGCTCAGCTTGAAAAAGAGCTTATGCGCATGTTTGCGAATGCCATTATGTTTAATGCAGATCCAAGGCGAGGCCTTGGCCTATTATTGCAGGATGCTGCCGAAAGGAATAAAGAAGAACCTTTTGGGTACTCCATTGATGAAGATAGTATTGTAAAAGGCACGAGAGACATGTTTGCTGCAGTAGAGAAAAAAGTAAGCGATCTTAGGAGCGTAGAGAGGAAACGTGAAAAGTCTTGGGCGGGTTAGGGGATTTGATTATTTAATTATAGAGTAATAATTAAATTAAAATCAATAAAAGTTTATTTTTTTTTTTAAAAATCAAATCAGATTACAATCAAGTCAAATCAATATCCCTTAATGCACATAGGATTCGATGCTGATCATGTGATGGATCGACAAAATTGATTAGAAAATAATCTGAAATTATACTAGTAGGTAGCTAGCGGTAATAAATAATAACGGATCCTTGTAGGTACTAGTGGAAGGCCCCAGATTTTCGGCGAATCCCTTAGTGTAAAATCAAGTTGAAAAGCAGTATTAGCGCTCTCCGTGTTCCTCGTGTGCTATTTAGAGCGAGAAATATAAAATCCTCGCTGGACTTTATATGTCCGCTAATTAGTCCAAGTACCTTACTATCCTTCCTACCCTATGTCGGCCAACGTGCATTAGTTTTTGTTACTAGCCTAATTTGAACTACGCTCTCCACATTTAAATAATGTTTTAGAATCCAGAGGGGGTGGTTATATAGACTCAGCTGCTAAACTTCCCTAGTAATACGTTATCTCCATCCATCAGCGCTTTACCCAGTTGGGAATCGACCCATGTGACTTCCCAATTCGAACTTGAAAACCTGAGCTGAATCTCGTCCTGACCCCTCGTCGGCCAGCGTTTTACCAAATTGAGAATTTATGCATGTTACTCTCCTATTTGATTCTGAACTGGCTCCAGAAGCGTTTCATTTACTGGCACTTAGATGTACTATCTAATATTTGAAAAATATATGTTCTCTGTACGGAGAGTGAGACAGAGAGAGAGAGGGGGAGATATTCGAACTGTCACGTCACGTTTAGTTAAGTAAGAATTGCATTAAATCTTTTCAAATTTCTATTTAAATTTATGTAAAATATTATCATTAGAACTAGCTGTCAACTTGCAGAAGATTTCCTTTTGATTATTTGAATGCCCATCCAGGATAATTCAATCCATTTCTGGTAACAACTTTTAAAAGTCAGTCATGTTTTTTAGTTGAGAGATTCTGTAAGTTAAATATGACAGTTGAGAAAAATTAATTTAACAAAGACTCACATTTAAAAATAAATTACACTAGAATTTTAGTATGTTGATAACATAAAAAACGATACGATATTGAGAATAAGGAAGAATTAATCATTAGAAAAATAGCTGGTTGGTTTGTAGATGCTCAAACTCGACCGTAATTGCCCCAATAACTATGAAGAAGGCGCATAAAAAGGCACCACAAACACGCGAATGGGTTACCGTAATTGAGTCAATATCTATGAACGGGAGGAAAATCTGTCCACTAGTTATCTTTAAGGGTGAGGACTTACAAAGCTCATGGTTTGAGGAAAAAACCCCTGATTTCATCTATACAACATCTTCGAATGGATGGACTAGCAACGAAATTGGATTAAACTGGCTTCGAGAAATATTTATTCCTGAAACATCACCATCGGTACCCTCACGTTGGAGACTTTTACTTCTTGATGGACATGGAAGTCATGACAACGTTGACTTTTTATGGGAATGCAAACAAAATCGAGTACACGTTGTATTTGAGCCACCTCATACGTCTCATATTCTGCAGCCTCTAGATTTGACTTGTTTTTCTCCTCTTAAGACTCGGTATCGACAAATTCTCAACAATCTTTCTTCATCACGTGACGGTGCTCCGGTAAAGAAGCGTAATTTCTTATCGTGCTATAGTGACGCACGCTCTACTCATCTCACAGAGCGGCAGATACTTGCGGGATGGGAGGCTGCAGGTCTTAATCCGTGGAATCCCCAGAAAGCTCTTGAGAGTCGATTTATTCAAAGACCCCTACCTCGGCCAAGTACTCCCAGGCGAGAAAACTCCCCATTTGACCCCGAAAAGACTCCGAGAAAGCCATCGGATAGTGGTAAAATTTTGGACTACTGTAGGAGCTTGGGTTCAACGGAAGAGTCTTATTCTCTCCTAGAGAAGGCTTTTCAACGATATTAGGGAGGCACGAGACAGAGAAAATACCATGATGGGACCTTCCAGCAGTACCAAGGATACGATGATACTCCAGCAAGGTGAAATTGTCTCCAATTGGGGTACAGCTTACTTTCCAGAGCCACTTGAGGTATCATTTAGATCCTGCTCTCAATCCTTCCAAATATAATACTCTTTTTCTCAAAATTCTGTTTTTCTTAGAGATAATTCTCCATGTTTAAATGTATCAAATATTAATCTTAGGCAAGTTTTCTTGGCAGGTCAGAAGTTCTTAGATAAATTCTAACGAATATCCTATAGGCTTCAAACGTAAAGTCAAACATCCTTCCTCCCATGTCCCACTCAGCAATCTTCTAGATAAAAAGTTCTCACTTTATGACAAACCTTCATAATTTCGAAATTTAAAAGAAAAAAGGCGAAAGCTTAATGGAAAAGTGAATACTGAAAAACAAGTCAAATCTAGAGGCTGCAGAATATGAGACGTATGAGGTGGCTCAAATACAACGTGTACTCGATTTTGTTTGCATTCCCATAAAAAGTCAACGTTGTCATGACTTCCATGTCCATCAAGAAGTAAAAGTCTCCAACGTGAGGGTACCGATGGTGATGTTTCAGGAATAAATATTTCTCGAAGCCAGTTTAATCCAATTTCGTTGCTAGTCCATCCATTCGAAGATGTTGTATAGATGAAATCAGGGGTTTTTTCCTCAAACCATGAGCTTTGTAAGTCCTCACCCTTAAAGATAACTAGTGGACAGATTTTCCTCCCGTTCATAGATATTGACTCAATTACGGTAACCCATTCGCGTGTTTGTGGTGCCTTTTTATGCGCCTTCTTCATAGTTATTGGGGCAATTACAGTCGAGTTTGAGCAAATGCCAAGTGCCATTCCTACTTCATCGATATTCCAGACATCCTCGTCTTGAATCTCTAATCCCTGCTTTACTTCGTAAAAAAGGTTATAATATTTACCTATTGCGTCATATGAAGCCCCCTCAATCTGAGTGCTTTCTAGAGGACTAGCTAAAGTCGTGTGAACGGAAGGATTCCGCCGAAGAAATTTCCTAACCCATTGTTGACCTAGTGGAGCGCCATCCCCTTGGGATTTTAGAATCTTTTGTGCCATCTCCCGGACTCGTACGTGACTGGGTGGGTTTTTGGCTGCTGCAAGTTCTGAAATCCAGCTGACCAAGTACTGTTCCTGATCAGGAGATAAACGTTGGCGATCTGAGAGGCTGGAAACCTTGTGACGCTTATTAATATGGTCTTTCAATGTTGAATAAGGAATAGCAAATGAGTTCGCTGCAGCTCGAATTGTAGGATAATTTCCCGCACGGTACTCCGACACGGCTTTAGCAAGGCTTTCTTGAGAAAAAGACATTTTTTTTAATTTCAAAATTTTAAATAAGATAATTAATGTATTGGTGGTTTCAGTTTATGATTCAAAGATTTTATGTAGGATAATGGGTGGATTTTATTTTATAATTTGAATTTAATGTTAGAGTTTTGAAATTTTGTGATATGAATCTTAAAAAATCTAAAGCGTTGGCCGACGAGGGGTCAGGACGAGATTCAGCTCAGATTTTCAAGTTCGAATTGGGAAGTCACATGGGTCGATTCCCAACTGGGTAAAGCGCTGATGGATGGAGATAACGTATTACTAGGGAAGTTTAGCAGCTGAGCTTATATAACCACCCCCTCTGGATTCTAAAACATTACATAAATGTGGAGAGCGTAGTTCAAATTAGGCTAGTAACAAAAACTAATGCACGTTGGCCGACATGGGGTAGGACGGATAGTAAGGTACTTGGACTTACAGTAAGTAAACAATATAAACTATGAAAAACTAAAACTAAAACCACTGGAAAAAAACTATTTTAAACTACCGAATGTATGCAAAAGGAGAACTCACGTTTTATCCTATTTTTTGCCACTGAGTATATTAAAAGGATGGCCCTTTCCATTCTTGAGAAAAGACTTTAATCTATGATGAAACCCCTCTAAAAGGGGACGTAAAGATCTGGCCGAATGAAGACGTATACTGACAATTTCAATTAGTCCACTCAAGCCGTAGTGGCAAAATATAATGTCTGGTGTAGTTTGTAACTAAAGGAGCCACAGGGTGAAATTCCATCCCGCGCTGGTTCCATTTTTCATCAAAGAGATCCTTAAATTTTGGCCAAGCGAAAGTCCTCAAATTTTTTCTTGGGAAAGTCTCTCGGCACTCTGCAAGTATTATTTGCTCTTTTTCAGTGGCTGACTTAAGAGGCCACATACTATTTACTCTAAATTCTAGGTATTTTGACAAATGTCATTGATATAGGTTGTTCAGGCACTTCTTGAGCGAAGGTTGTTTATGCATTTTGAATGCCTTATTCATTAACCGTAATAAAACAACGTAGTAGACGGCCTACGAAAGTAGTAAACAGTTCATATAAAAATTTTATAACAAAATTATAACTCAGCTCTTGCTCATTAAAAAAAAATCCAAAAAAAAAAAAAAGCAGTTTTGTAAACTAAATTCATGCTTTTAATGCCTATGATATGAAGGAAAGGCATTTTGAAAACATTGGTTTGATAAGCGCAGTCAAGTATGAGAACATCCGGATGTCCCTTCAGCATTTCAATTGAAAATATGTGGGCGAAAAAAAAAAAAAAAGATACTCCAGATGGTCTCCAGCTGATACGATATATCAATAAAAAAAACGTATTATATTGAATACTCAATATCGGTGGAATGTGAGAAAAGAATAGATGCGCTTCCCCACTCTAAAGTCCCTCTGAAGCCCATCGAAAAGTGCATAACTTTTAGCGTCAACTTGGACATCTAACCACATCAAGAGGAGAAGAGGCTCATGTCAAAATAAAGCAGTACCTTGGAGTTTCGATAAGCCATATGTTCACAGTTTAAAGATAAAAATAGTGACGCGTGAATATGTGCACTTAAAGCTAATTTAAGCCAAGAGAGGACTTTTTTTTATAAAAAAAAGATTATAGACAAGAGAAACACTTTTATTCCTTCAACAAAATATACAAGTTGATTGATCTTCGCCAAATATGTGACTTATCTTATTTAATTTAAAATCGATATATTGCTTACCAAGTACGAGTACATCTACAAAAATATTAGTCCAACATGTTATTATTTGCCTTGAATATGTAGAGTTCACACTGATCATTGAACGCTTAGGGCACATTAATATCCATTTTCCACAACCGCTATCTAGACCTTTCGCTTGCATGGCCTAAGCCTTAAGTCACAACTTGAAAGGTGGAATAGTTTGGATCCTTTTTCTCTTAATCCCACAAAAAGCAACACTCATTTATCTTTATTTAAGGGAGGAAAATAAAGTAAATTACAATCAAGAGAATCTAATTACTTTGGAGATTTTATTGCCATTAGCAAAAAAACAACTCGTGAGCGAGCGGCATTAGAGAAGATAGACTTCTCTCAAGCGGCGGGAGATAATATGAACATAACTTAGGCTTTGAATGCTCGAGAGTAAAACTGAGATACCAAGAAATGTTGTTCTTTTTTCTTTCATCTTCTAAAATAGGCGAGGTTTCCATTACTAAGGAAAGCCATTTTAGATAGGAGAAAGATATATAGAGATCTATATATCAGTTGACATTGGATTTTTCAGTCATGTGATAGTGATTTTATGTTTTTGTGCGTACGTTTGTAGTCAAGCCAAATAGCTAATCATTTGAGGAAGAACCAGAGATATTCTTGTATACTCCCCGAGAGAACATTGATTTCTTTAGTGGTTGCTCTTTGTGTAAGCTCTGAGGATGTACTACAAGCCCGTATCGTTGTCCATTTTCTATGTGTAAAAGGGGATAATCCTCAGTGATGTGGGAATATTTTAGTTTTTTTTGTACAAATTTATATCAACACCATCGAAAATAGTGTCAGATACTTAAATCAACTTTTAGGATGCTTGTAAACATCTAATATTCCCTAATTAGTAAAAGAGAGCTCACAAAAAGGGAACAACTCAGAATAAAAGTTTTTTTTCTTACCCAAGGTAATCTTCCTTTATACTGGCGATTGCATACATACCACCTACCTCTGCCCTTGTGCCAATTAACTTAACGCGAACATGAGTGCCTGCTTCGATCACCGAATCTTCATTGTTGGTGTATTGTGGGGGAGTTGCATTAGGATCAAACTTAATGTCAGGTGGAATTAACTAACAATTAAAACCGATTAGTTTACTGCGCACAACTGCCTTACCTTTTAAGAGTAGAAAAAGATTTATCTTCAATCTGGTAAACCTACGTGTGCAGATACGAATAGAGGGAGGGGGCCAGCGTCAGCGAAAAACCCAACGTGATTTACAGAAGTTACGATGGCGTCAACCTGTACAAGATAATAAGCCTATTGATTCTTTGGAGAGAAAAAACGGGCATCAATCTCACCGTTTCTCCTTTAAAAGGTCTCCAAACCACGGCTCGATATCCGACTGTGAACTCCGCTAGACCGCTACCAGGTAATATGCGTCCTTCGGAAATATTAAACGTGTCCATGATTGTTATGATGAAGTAGCGACCAGTACATGTTCCCTCGACATCTTGGAGTAGCTTGCCTGTTACCAATTCGTGCATATTCCGACCAAAATATGAGGGATGCAGTGTGACCTGGCGCTCTAAATTATAGAGAAAAAACATTATTATTAATATTTATAAAAGAAATTAATGGCCATGAAGAGCTGATAAACCTTTGCCGAGTGATTGAGCTCTGAGAGCTGGTGCAATGGCAAGTTTGTAGTCCTTGTCGCGTCGTTGACGATAGGAAATATTCCATTCATTCCTGACATCACATTCCTTTT
Source organism: Oidium heveae (assembly GCA_003957845.1). Lineage (NCBI taxonomy): Eukaryota > Fungi > Ascomycota > Leotiomycetes > Helotiales > Erysiphaceae > Oidium > Oidium heveae. The sequence continues at coordinate 39,122 of QVIK01000346.1, forward strand.
TGCTGTTTAATATTCAAAGTGGGTCTGTAACCCTCAGCCCCGGCCCCGTCTGTATCCTCATTTTACTATTCTTATATATGTTTTGATTGGCTGATAGAAACTATTGTCTTAATTCAATTGGCTGTCTCATTTCTCTTGGAGATGTAGAATACAGTTTAGTAAGAAAAGAAGATTCTAATTGGCTTGAATCATAATCAGGCCAATTAAACACTCTAATTTCGAATATGTTTTAATTCTCCCACAATTCTATATATTTTACCTAAAATAACCCTAAACATCAGGAATCAAAAACTTGGTACTAGAGATATCTTGTAGTATATGCAGCTAAATAGATAGCTCCTTAGGTTTTCAAAAGTGATGATTGGATGGATAAAAGGTCTGGATATATCAAACGTTTCAACTGTAGCCGTCACATTCATATACTTGCACAAGTTCGGAATTCTGTACCTGATAGGGACAAACTGGCAAAATATGACAATGAATCTATATGTGTTTGATTTCACAATACTTTTAGTTAGCGCCCCAACAAGTAAGGCTTAATGCTACACAGAGGGCTACTATTGTAAATATATATTTTTTGCTACAAACAGAGACGCCAATAATACTTCCCCGACAAAAATCCCGATCAAAGCAATGACTTATAATATCCCTGACTTAGCAGAGTGATGGGAAAAAAATCCTTCTTTCGTTTTTATCTCATAACTTTAAACGGGATTATCTCAACAGCAACACTTGTATAAATGTACTTGATTGAATTTGAAGGAGTCTTTAAAATAATTGATTTTCAATTAAAAAAGATATATTTTATATGTCATCGTTACAATTATAAAAACCTCTTTTCTTTGAATTTCTTTTTGTCATTTGCTAGCTCAACCAAAGAATGACTTTATAAAAGGCATTACATGCCTTCGAAATCACCGCCCAAATCGTCTTCATCTAATTCACCTTCTTGTATCTCTTTTGCCATCTCACGCTCACGTTCGCGAGCTTCTTGAGCATTCTTAAGCTCGAGTCGATGTTGATTCATTGGAAAACGCATTGCCTAAGGAAAATATAAGTATGTAATGACTCGTAACCAGAAATAGACAGAGTTCAATAGAAAGACAAACCTTGACACTTTCGTCATGTAAAGTTAGACATGCACGGATCCTATCATGAAAGGCATCACCAGGCTCCCGTGTAGCATAAACATCACCAATTTCCTTACTTCTCATGAATCCTCTTTCACGGTCCAGGCTAGCTTCTATTACGCCATCTCTGATTGCCTTTGCCACAATATACTCAGCACTCTCTTCACTTTCTAGCTTTAAACGAATACAAATGTCTCTCAAAGATATACATGAGTATGAAAGCGACATCATACGTATTCCAGTTTTAATAACATTTTGTCTTAATCGTAGAATAAGCGTGTAGGTACAATCACGGCGAAAAATCTCGGTATTTTGCTTAACTACGTTTTCGAATTCGCTCAAAAGGCCTAAACGCACTGCTTGAACAAGGTGAAAGTATGGTTGAAGCGACCTACCCATACTATTAAGATGAAAAGTTGCACGAGCGGGGATATCTCCCATGAGTAATTCTACAACTAGTAATAATTTCTGTGCACTTTGCGAGAATCCCATAGCACAGAAGCTGGATGGTGCTTTTCGAACAGCAGAGGTCAGATGTGTATGTGCTTCGGTATATTTTAACTGAACGGCCCGAATACGGCCCAAATAGTAAGCATATCGAGCAACTTGATTACTAGTTGAATTTTCGGGAAACCGTGTATGAGATACAAGTAGGTCAGCTTGTGTGATATGAGATGTAGAAAGATAGTTCCGGAGCAATAGAACGATAATAGTTGATTGAATATCTACATCTTTACGCAAGACAGCTGTTCTTAGTGCGGCAAGCAGAATTGGTCGAATAGAAATAACTGGTGACATAGAAGATGGAGGCAGAGGAGCAAGCTGTTCACAGAACAATGAGAAGTAAAAATATACACGTGCTGAAAGAGAGTCCAAAGTTCGTCGATTTAGATGCTGTAATCGATTGGTCAACTGTGCTGAGAAGTTATTACCCTTTTGATACAATTTATTATCCCAAAAATAGGCCTGAATAAGAATACCGAGGAAGATATCGATTTCTGGAATGACATTTCTTTGGTCTCTTTTTGACAACTTAGATTTTATATCTGAATCAATATCCATTTCGTTATTTGAGAGTCTAGAAGCATCGGCTTGTTCTTTATCAATAGCGGCTAAAAGAAGTCTTGCGATTGAATTCGTTGAGGTATACGTCTCTGTGATAACCTGTGCAAGTATATCGGGAGTAAGTCTCTTGCGAATTGAAGGGATAGATCTTAGAGCTCGAAGAGAAAACCTTGCGTCAAATAGAGTGACAGCTCGTTCTAGCAAAGGAAAATTACATTTGATATCTGACGAAAATGATAATTAGCAAGACAAAGCATAGCAATTGTGTAGATTACAAACCTGTTACAGTACTTGCAGATACATCCAACTTGGCAGAATCAACCTCTTCAGTATCTATTTCCATTACACCATTCATTTGAACATCAACATCTGAATCTTTAGTGGGTAATGTGGAGGGCTTTGAGATTTTAGGTATTGGTAAGACAACAGTAATTTTTTCATCAACTTCCTTGGAGTTCTTTCCCTTGCCCTTTTTGGATGATGGCGCATCATTCTTCATCTCGATATCTCTGGTGCCATTTACCCCATTTCCCGCTGGTTTATTACCGTTCGTGTGTGGTCTCTTACTAGGCATATTTGAAGTTGGAAGGAGCGAGAGGCTCTAGTGACAGCTACAGTAGTTGAGGAGAGAGCAGTTTACCCTTATGGAACTAGGCAACCAAACGGCTGAGTACACAGCAAGCGATTGGGAGTCCTGAGGGTGGCTCGCCCGACGATTCACAGTATCTAAGCCACACGTAAGGAAAGTAAGATTGATATCGCGATAAACAACCAAAGAAATATTAAAAATTTGAAGAGCTTCGGTATTGTATTAATGTTGTTTTTAGAATTGAAAGTTGACGGTGCGATGAGACAAGCCAGACAGGTTCATAGCAATGGTTAAGCTTTGGAATGGTATTGACAGGGATGTGCGAAGGTGCGATGGCGAATAGAAACTGGGCTTTAAGGAATTTTATCATGTGATAAGAATTAAATATTTAGTCCAGCTTTTTCTCTCAAATTTGTTGCCAGTGCAAGAACACTGCAAACACAGTTACTTCCAGGAAGAGGAAAAGATAGTTTTCAAACTCATTTAAACCGATTCTCCATTAATTAAGAGATGAATCGAGCGAATAAAATTTGATAAAATTTAATTTTTTTTCCAAAAATATGTAAACCTAAAAAGGCTCCCCAATATCTCTTTGAGCTATGGAAATTCGGTAATAATGAATAATTAATATGTAGTTTATGTCTATTACGATTTTTTTGTTTTTATTGTATTTCCCAACTCGATATCAAATAAGGCCGTTCGGAGTTGATGTTTAAATCCTATACAGCTTTATAGAGCTGAATGCAATAACCACTCCAAAACCTTCATATTAACCACTTCTTCAGACTCACATTGCAATATTTTCACTAATATTGATTGAATCTTATTGCTAAGAAGTTAGACAATTATTGCATTGATTTTTGTATCATAATATCAGATTTATAGGGAGAAAAAAGTTGATAAATGGTATTTACAGGCCTTCAAATATGATTGCGTTAATTTAAATGAAACACATTTTTTAAATGCTGCCTTTTCTCCATTAATGCCCTTTTTTTTGCTGGGAAAATTCTAAAAAAATTTAATTTGATACTCAAATTTTCTTAACTATTTTAAACTATGAGTATAAGCAATTCGATTGATAAGTTGAGCCTCAAAGTGATTATAATGGAGATTTGGTGACTTGGGTATTATTTCGCTGATTAATGCTCACATGGAAAGCTTCAATTCTATACATTTTCAGTTCAATAAAGTCGTATAGAATCTGAATTTCAATCCTGAGAGGCCCAAATATCTATTTTGTCCGACTTTCAATTAAATCACAGTCGTGATTCAATGGCGAAACTCTAGCGCATAGCTTATGTGACTCCATGTGCTTGTCCTATAAAGCTATGCTATGCTATGTATAGACAACTATATTTCTAGCGGGAATGCTAAAGAGTGGCAGATGTGCAATGCAAAAACGTATAAGTTTGTATTTGACGTAATTCATGATACTTAATATCAATGCTACGATTATCCTGTCATAGGGATACGACTGAGTAAACAGTTGAATTGAAAGTTAACAATGTCAAGGTAGAAACACTAAATCATTAGAAAGCCATAAATTGCTCGATAGTTATTGATGATTGTAAGTTTTGTCCTTCTAACTAACTATTCAATTAAATAAATATACTTTCAAGCCAAGAGCTCCATTATAAGATCTTCTATAAGCTAGAAACCTCAACAACCATGTCAATACTTATAAATGCCCGCTATATTTACTTAACATGTCGAATTCGCTTTCCTCTCAAAGAGCTTGGTCTGTAATTTAGGAGAAGTGGGTTTGCGAGCGGGCAACTTGATAACATGTAAAATGATTGGACTAGGAGAGATCTACAAAATCTACTTTATGAGTCAAGAAATTCGAAGAAAACACGTTAGCCTCCGGTCAATTCGTTGTGAATGAGAAATTATTTCGGTCAGAAGTTGTCGAAAGTAAATATCATCATCACCACCACCAAACGATCTCCATTGATGCGACAGTGGTGCAATAAAATTAGCTAATACTGAGCCAATCAATTAAGGGATGAGTGGAAATTAACGGCTCGCAAAATATCTGTTGAATTTCACAAGTTCAAAGGTTTCTACTCCATGTCTTCTTTTCAAGTTAAGTCCAGGCTATATAAATATGACTGCATAAAATTTCATATAAGGATTTTCCCTTTGCAGTCTATTTTAAGGATATGGCCTCTAAAATAATTGATGCAATCTAAAATATGTCCAAAAATGTTAGGGGCTAATGCCTTATGTTTTTAGTCAATAACAATGAAGTCTAAAACTCGATATCACTGGAGACCTCTGCTGGCGTCCATTAATGTCGGTAAATAAGCGAAATAAATAGTATATTATTCTGTAGCTGGAAAGTTATTGTTGGGACTCTGACAGGGATTAAAAAGGGGATGTCGAATAGACACTTGTATGTTATATAGATAGATAGATAGATTAGAGAGAGAAAGGAACAACTGAAAAACAACTGAAGAATACGGGAATACATATATTCATAAATAACTATCGACTTCGTGACGAACTTGCTGACTTCGTGACAGCTAACATATTGTAATACTTCGTGTTTTACCAACAATTAATGATTGACATCTGGCTGGCATTCCTTCTGAGATAAGAGTAAATGTTTCTCACAAGTACAGTTCTATGGAGCAAATATATAGCTTTTAAAGACCAGTAGTCTTACCATATACTCTGTGGGCATGGAGTTCTAAATGTCCTTCGCCACTTCACAATTGATCGAATTAAACTTTGAGCACGTTTTTGATTACCACCCGGCTCTGGATATTCAGCTGGGTAAACACTCTTTAATTAATCTCAGTTGGTTAATGTCGGGAGAGTTTAGAGCTAGATGATACAGGCGATTAACCTATTCCCCTATCTTGCTTCATCATACGACTATACCTATCATAGGCAGAATCATCTCACGATACCTTTTGGTGTGTAAATTGAGCCACTCCTTCTAAAACAAATGGTGATTTTCCTCTTCTATGAAGCTGTCATAAAACACCAATCCATTCGTTCCCGGACTTTGTCACCTGAACAGCTACAATATAATTTATATTTCCTTAACTAATTATTGTTATATGGACCAGAGCACACAATTCATTTCACACTAGAGCAAAATTAAAAAAAATCACACATTAATAATACATTTCAGCCTGCTATAATATTCTACAAAGATATAGAATATGATTTATTTCTTCACATAGCACATGAGATAGTTATGATGATATACATAAATTCACAGAGATGTATCATGTGCCCCAATAAATTAGTGTCTGGGAAATGTAATGCATTAATACACCTCGTTTATGGAAAAAGTATAGTTATGTTTAACATATTGTAACATAGCCAATTAGCCATCAATCTTTTCCAAAACAGATCATAAAATTGTACGCTGGTTGGCAATAAGAATTGCAGTATGAATTAGTTTGTTCGAGGATTGAGACAACTTGACGTATGTACCAAGGCATCACTGTTTTGGGGTTGGAAAGCAGTTGTAAGACACCAAGTAATTGTACCCATGGCCATGGAAAAAGATTTCCGGAGACAATGTTTATTAGTAGCTCTGCATTCCGCAGTAGAGATAGTGTGAAAAACATGGAAACGATTTACATTGAAATTCATTTACTTACATTACTTTTATATTCGGCTTCCAATATTTTTAATAAAGCCGCTCATAGAGAAAATCTTTACTAATTACAAAAATGTACCTTGGACTCGTAATCCTTCACAGGAAGATATGTACATATAAAGACTTCAATAAAAAATTAGGTATTACAATAAACAGATAACGCCAACCATATCTTATAATGCCGCGAATCTACTACCCTAAGATTCAAACTCCTTATACTCCTATCCAATTTGAATTTCATAAGCCACAAAGCGATTAATAACAAAAACGTCAAAAGAGTATTTTGGGTACGAAAATAAAACGTTATCTATAGTTATCACTCGAAAATTAATCACCGCTTTTTCCGTTGGTTACCTTTGCTGCCTGAACAGCCGACATCTTTGCAATCCATCCTGGAGCCGGTTGAATTTTTCGAACAGTACGAATTTCATCAGAGGCATATCCAGGTATTCTAATATTATAGCCACGTTCAAGAGTAAGCTGGATATCTCGTATTTCAAGTGTTCTACTCCCACGCTCCTTGGCATTCTTGCAAGCGGCTTGCAATACCTGGTCAACAAAATTATCGGCAACCTGAAGAATATTCTTTTAAAGTATCAGCTTTAAGCTCATGAAAATGTGTAGGCTAGTATATGGCATGCAGAGGAGGCGAGTAGCGTTGAGATCTTTAATTATGCCGTCATATTTCGACGAAAAGTGAGATTTAGGCGAGATTGAATTGATTATACTTATGAAACTGAAACAAGAAGCAAAAATTTGAATAAAAAATAACTCACTTCTTCTACATCCGGTGCAAGACTACCCACACCATCCCCACCATCAGATCCACTTTGGCCACCACCTGTGATTTGACGCACTAGTTCATCAAGCTTCTTTTTACTCAGTACCCGATCACCATCACCCTCCATATTGAATCCCGGCAATTTGCTTATAACTGGTTGACTCAGAGTACCATTAGTTACATTTGAAGGTCCACCAGTTAGAGAGGGGCGGATTTGGGGCATAGGGACTGGCTGTGGTATGGCTGTGACATGTTCGGGAAGATGTTTTGGTATAGGCAGTTTACTAGAGATAGATAGATCTGTCCTGGGTTTTTCTACGGAATTTGGATGCGAATGGCCCATAATATTAGATGATGAATTATTATTTGTTGAATATGTTCGTGTTGCAATCCCCAAGGATTCCGAATGGGTTAAGGGTTGTGATTGTTGTGGTGTCCCACCTGTTAGGGATACAACAGGAGGACGAGGAGTCGTTGCTGACTGTGGTGAATTTTGAATTGACTTTTGTTGACCTTGCATCTGACTTATTGATGTATTTATTGCAGGCGGTATATTCCCTTCTAACTTAACATTCTGGGTACTTGGCTGTGTTGACACGTTCTGCGCAGATTGTTGTGGAATCTGGTTACTTTGAGGTGTTCTGCGACCCGTAATCTGTTGGTTTCGTGCAACTTCAAAAGCAGCATTAACTGTTTGCGTGACAGGATTAGGTTGTTGCGTAGCTGCCTGGGATCGAGGTGCTTGATTAGTCTGACCCATGCTGCTATTTGTTCCCGGAAATTGATTAGGTTGGCCCTGGTTTGCTGATTGATTTGTAGTTTTGTATTGATTTTGTTGTTGACGAAATTGCTCCAAATACGTCTTTGCGTCAGCGTTTTGTTTCTGCGCCAACTCTTTTTTTTCTGTCCATTCTTTCTCTTCTTCGGGGCTCAAGAGCTTTCCATCCGGATTGTTGTTTTTAAGTACTGCCTCTGCCGCATTTAAGCGCATTGAACTATGATCAACTGTTAAAAGTGCCTTAAGGTAACCATTTTTCGTCGTTAGAAGCCATTTTTGTGCAGCTTCAGTTCCTGATCGGATATTTGGAGGAAGGTGGAATGTGAAGTTGTTTATATGTTCCATAAGTTTTGGAGGAATTTTTGGTGGTTGCTGTTGCCTAGCTTGTACAGTACTATTGCCATTTTCTCCTGTATTTTGTCCTTGGCTTGGCATCTGAGCGATTTTTTGCATTCTTGTTGTTTGAATTTTAGATTGTAGTGTTCTTGAGAAATCAAAAAGTTTGCGTTTAGCTTCAATATATGTAGCAGATTCTGGGGGGTTCTTTTCGATTTGAGTCCACAAATTTCGGAGACCATTTTCCCATTTAGTTCGCTCTTCATTCGTGAATTGTTCTGGTAATAGACGCATCTGCTCTGGTCGAAATAATGTAACTTTTCTTTGTTGCTGCTGCAGCTGTTGCTGATGTTGCTGCAGCTGTTGCTGTTGCTGCTGCTGCAGCTGTTGCTGCTGCTGCTGTTGCTGTGGCTGCTGCTGCTGCTGCTGCAGCTGTTGCTGCAGCTGTTGCTGTTGCTGCTGCTGCAGCTGTTGCTGTTGCTGCTGTTGCTGCTGCTGTTGCTGCTGCAGCTGTTGCTGTGGCTGCTGCTGCTGCTGCTGCTGCTGTTGCTGCTGCTGCTGTTGCTGTTGCTGCTGCTGTTGCTGTGGCTGCTGTTGCTGCGGCTGCTGTTGCTGCTGTTGCTGTGGCTGCTGCTGCTGCTGCTGCTGCTGTTGCTGCTGCTGCTGTTGCTGTGGCTGCTGCTGTTGCTGTGGCTGCTGTTGCTGCGGCTGCTGTTGCTGCGGCTGCTGTTGCGGCGGCTGCTGTTGCTGTTGCTGTGGCTGCTGTTGCATCTGTTGGGTTTGCTGAACTTGTTGCTGGTCCTCTAATGGTTGTCCAGCGTCAACCTGGGAGCCTTGAGTGCCATTATTCATATTTTATTTAGGAATTGCTTAACTCCAATCATCGGTTATATCAAAAGTCCTAATTATTTTATTCTATAAAATACCAAAGAGATATAATCTGGCCGAGTTAGATGATTATAATCCAGAATTTTTTAGAATAGATGCCCAAGTAGAGAATTTGTTACGTAATTATCGTACTCAATATGAGCGTGAGTATATTGACGGTCCCGTCAATTTACCCAAATGTGGCCCGTGCTTCAAATGGGTAAATTGACAGCGCAAAATTCTTATGTCATCCCCCAAAAAGGCTAGATCATGATATTGGCCAATCACCTCTGTATTTTAAGTGATTTATTTCTCACTTACAGTATCAATTTTTTATATTTATTTATTCTATTTAAGGTCCTAGGCATCTGCTCTAATGTCCATTTTGAGTACAAGACCGGCGGAGCCTGTCAGGATCATGGCCTCAGGCATGCCCTACTCGTTCACGCCCGCTATTTACATTAAATGTAAAGTATTATAAGGAAAAAAATAATGAAAATGTTGAAAATATATCAGTTCAAGCCATATGAGTCATTCCGGTGCTGATCACACGGGGATTGGGGGGTTAGGAGATTGGGCGTTCAGGGGCACTAATGAGGATTAATGTAATTGGCTAGGCGCAAGGAGTTTGGGCATACCCTGTATTATTATTGTTATCATCACGGACCAGCTCGATAGACTTATACACTGAGGCCGTGAGTTAGAAAGTAGTTAATATAATTCCTATTACTTCTACATAATTGCTTCCGTATCAAGATGCTGTAGAAGAATCTGAACGTTACATACGAGGGAAGGCATTTAGGAATACAGTCGCCTCGGCCAAAAGAGAGCACTGGAAAAGAAAAGTAGAAGATATGAGAACTCCTCGGGACGCTTTCAAACTCATGCGATGGGGGGCTCCTCGTCATGCTAGTATCACCCCTCCTCTAAGGCATAAGGGACAATTCATATCTAACCAAGCTGAACGAGCATTAATTTTACGAGATTGCCTCCTAGCCCGTTTTTCGGCATCTGATGACCTTCCTCATTATGTGCTGTCAGGAGAAGAGCAAATTTTGTGGTCGGAGGAGCTGTCAGAGCCTGAGGTGCGAATCTGTACGATAGGCAGCGGTAATACTAGCCCGGGAGCGGATGGAATATCCGTTGAGCTGTTAGCATCTTGTTGGAATAATATAGGACCCCATGTCATACAGCTCTTCCGTGCCTGTCTTCGACTCGGTTGTCACCCAGCTTGTTTTAAGCTAGCGGAAGTTATTTTTCTTCCAAAACCTAGGCGTGACCCATCATCGGTGAAAGACTGGCGGCCAATATCATTATTGTCTTGTTTAGGGAAAGGATTGGAAAGACTTATAGCTAAAAGAATATCCCACCTAGCCATCACACGGGATATTGTAGGTCGGCAACAATTTGGGGCTCTACCAAAGCGATCAGCAACTGATCTCGTCTCCTGCGTTTTGCATGATATAGAGGAAGCTAGGACACAAGGTTGGGCTTCAACATTTGTAACGCTGGACGTACAAGGAGCTTTTGATGCAGTACTGCATAATAGGTTGATCTGGCGGATGCAAGCCCAGGGATGGCCCAAACCGATTCTTCGATGGACTTCATCTTTCCTTGAGAGTCGCAAAGTACAAGTCCGTTTTCAAGGAGGCGTGACTAGTCCCAAGGATATTGTTTGTGGGGTCCCTCAAGGCTTCGGGCGTACAATTAAAGACTCGGCAGTCGCAGCACAGAATGAAGTACACAATTTGTCGACTTGGGCCCATCAAAATGCAGTTCTATTCGATGCTGAAAAATCGGAGGTAGTTCAGTTCCCTGGACGTCAGAAAGAAGAACCGGTTGGAATTCTAGTGGGTGGAAATAGGATGGAGCCGGCTGAGTACATTCGCTGGTTGGGTGTGTATCTTGATCCTCGGCTCTCGTTTAAACAGCATGTGTCAACATGGTGTGGGAAAGCACTAAAGCTAGCGCAGCATATGCGACGTCTTAACTCTGTTAAAAGAGGATCTGCCCCCAAAGTTCTAATAGCTGCTGTAGAATCATGTGTGCTGCCAGTAGCAACGTATGGAGCAGAAGTGTGGTGGCCAGGCTTGTCTCGTCCATCTATTTCCGGAGCAATTAGACCACCTACATCATTTCACTGTGGGCTAATCGACAAAGTCCTAATTAAGGCACTAAGAGCTGCTCTACCCGTATGGAGAACTACTCCGAATGTAGTCTTACACCGGGAAGGAGTTATTCCTCCAGCTCACATACTCTTAGAAGGGTATCGTCTACGACTTGCAGCTCGCCTAAATTCACTCGATGAACGCCATCCTCTTAGAATAAGAGCGAGTGTGTGTCCTAATGTGGGCACCTTAAAGTTTAAAAGAAAAACCAGACTGTCAAAGAAACCTGAAACACAAATGTCTCGTGTTCAGCGTGCTTATCATCAGCTGCCTCAAGGGGAAGCTTCGGAGCCACTGTCAGCCCCAGTCTACTCTGAAATGCTTGGATCAAAAGCAAACGGAGTTTTAAATCATGAGCTATGGTTTAGCACAATCGCTCCTACAGATATATGTGCCTACTCTGATGGGTCATCAGATGGTCCTGGACGATCATCTTGGGGGTTTGTCTTACAACGTGGGGGGATAACCTTTAAAAAAGGACGTGGGGTGTTATACGGCGGAGAGGTCTACGATGCAGAGATCTTTGGTGCGACCATTGCGCTTCGTGAAGCTTTGTCTATGAGAAATAATGGCGAGAAGGTATATGTACTTCTCGATAATCAGGCCGCAGTGATGGCTTTAACTACTGGTAAATCAACATCCAGTATTCGACTAACAAGAATTTTTCATTGTTTAGCGAAGTCTGCAAACGCAGAGTTTAGGTGGGTGCCAGGTCACTCCAAAATTAGTGGAAATGAAGAAGCAGATGCGGAAGCTCGCACCGCTCTCAGAGATTTGCCTGAAGGACACACCCAGCCAAATTATATTACCTTGGCATACTTACGTCGACTCACGCAGCAGCATCGACAACAGTTGGTTGAAAAATGGTGGTCTGACGTTTGTCCTCCTAGATACCAAGACCTAGATTTGAAAATGCGTCGGAGAAAGCCACCCGAACCTCCATTGTACCAAAAAACACGTTACGTCACTTTGATCAATCTCGATACAATTAAGCGCAGCTCGATTAATTGCAGCTCGATTGAGTGCAGCTCGACTACATGCACCTCGACATTCCAACAGTTGTTTACTATACGATCACAATAAACAGGTAAACAATCAATGGGCCAGTCTGTATGGTAACGAGATCATGTATATAATGAGGTGCTTTCACCTGCTATGTAGAGTATCGATCTATCATATCCTCCTATCTATACAACTAGTTATACACTCAATAATACCCATTTACACAGTCCCCTAACTTTTACTAATAGTAGTAAAAGTTCCTCTATTACATTACATAGGTAATGTTATGTCCTTAATCAGCTCATAATCTTAACAGGTTATGAGCCTGGGGGCTCTTCCGCAAAATAGAGGTTCTTGCTAACATACCATCATTACATAAATGTCTGAGAACGAATCCAAAATAGTACTTGGCCATGGGGTCAGTTTGTACAAATGGATTACAGACCTACAATCTGCATTTGTGCGAAGACGTTGCATAGGCCACGTCTTCCACAACATCGATGGTATTAAAGCCGTTGTTAGACCAACAATGCCAGAAGGGGGCAACATTTCATTGGAAGACCACCAAAGGGTGGTAAAGGAGTATGAGGAGGAACTCCATAAATTTCAAGAAGGCGAAATTGAAGCAAGGTGTATTCTAGTGGCAAGGATTGAAAGAGCAATCTGTCCTCCGAATCCTATGAACATGTCGGCAAAACAACTGTATCACCATGTTCTGAGCGTCCGCGAAGAAGGCGCGAATACTCCTTGGGAAACTGCCGTGAGAGAGCTCCTCTCCACGAAACTAACAAGTACAGTAGATGTATACTGCAACACTTTCATGCAGCACTATCTAGATGCGAACAGTGCTGCCGAGACAATGCCTCGCCAATTTGTTGGAAATATTAATGAAGACCAGAGCATCTCATTTGAGATCTCAGCAGGATTAGCTGGCTTCCTCTTTGTGCTAGGGACAGAGGGTATTAGTTGGCTAGACACTTGG
>QVIK01000347.1:0-28298 GCA_003957845.1 Oidium heveae
AGAAAGTGTTTCCGAGGGCACTATTCGCATAATTAGAAACGAATTGCGTTTAAAAGATGTTATTTTTCATATTTACTATTGGAAGAATGTGAAGTCTGCAGATCAGAAGGAACAATTGTGGAATTCATGTTAACGTAGTAAAGATATAAATTTAAATAGATTTCGATTTGGAGGTAGATAAGGGCAAGATAATATATGCTTCAAACCTATCTACTCTGCAGAAGGAGATATATAAACCATTTATCTGTCATATAATTAAATAAAATGACGCGAAAGCTTTCATTAAAACTTCAGGGGTTATCTAGTTACTAGAGCAACGGTTCAGAAAAGCACAAAATCCCTGGTGATCTACCTTCGGATCTATGACCAAATTAGGTAAAGCGTGATTACAAATAGCGATGGTGATTGCAAATATCCGCTCCCTAAAAATATTTTACATAAATTTAAATAGGTTTAATGCAATTCTTACTTATCTAAACAAGACGTGACAGTTCGAATATCTTCCCCTCTCTCTCTCTACATAGAAAAAATATTTTTCAATTATTTAAAAATACATCTAAGTGCCAGTGAATGAAACGCTCCTGGAGCCAGTTCAGAATCAAATAGGAAAGTAACATGCATTGATTCCCAACTGGGTAAAGCGCTGGCCGACGAGGGGTCAGGACGAGATTCAGCTCAGATTTTCAAGTTCGAATTGGGAAGTCATATGAGTTGAATCCTAATTGGGTAAAGCGTTAATGAATTAGATCTTTTATAAAATTACACACTGAAATTTATATAGCATGTTTTTGTGGATTTCTATTGGTTTGATGATCTAAGAAAAACTAACCAAGATAATGGAACTAATGCACGTTGGCCGACATAGGGTAGGACGGATAGTAGGTACTTGGACTTAGGACTTGCGCAACTTTTTCACACTAGATTCACACTAGATTCACACTAGTTTAGCAGGGGTATTTCCGATACACTAGTCCAATTTAAGCTAGGTAATGCTAGGGTGGAAGGCTTTTTTTCCGAGATCTTCTCCAAACTACAAGTAACAGACAGAATAACTACCCTACCACCACGGTAATGTTTTTACTCTGTGGGGCTGACATGGGTTTTTGGTCGAGCTGCCAAGCCTAGCTAGGCATGATCTACAGAGAAATAGAGTTTATGCATCGCTTTTATGAATTTCCTTGACAAAAAATATATGGTGATATTCAAACAACCGAATGTTTTTACCCCCTTTCATTCTTCATACTAAGCTTAATCTGTATAATGATTGACAGCATAAAATTTTATGTAACAGCTCTATTTTATATTCTACATCACTATTCAGCATCTAAAATAAGGAATATTATAAATAAAAACTAATTCATGTACACTCGTTCATCTAATCACCAAAATTCAAGCTATTTATTTGAGTTTTAAAGAGGTCAATATCTGGTTGGACCTCCACCAGCATCTTTTACCGCCTAACACCAGGCAGGTAATCCTTCGAGTAGTCTTATTAGGAATTCAGTAGGCACGGAGTGCCATGCCTCCGTAACAATTACTCGAAGTGAATTGTGCGTCCGCTGTCTTCCACCATCCAGATTTGGATGATTTCGCTGGATGTAGTCTTTCATCCAGCCCCAGACAGCTTCGATAGGGTTGAGATCAGCAGAGTTAGGAAGCCAATAGATTGGAATTATCGATCTTTCTTGCATCTCTTCCATCGTATTTTCACATACGTGAGCAGGAGCGATGTTCTGCATGACGGAAAGCCAGGGCTTTATGGACACCATCCCTCCCGTCAATGAGACGTACTATTTTCTCGCAATACTTCTCGATGTCTATGAAGCCCCACTCCTGCTCCTACAAAATACCCTAGAATGTCCATCCATTTCTTTCGCTAGTTTTAGAATCTACGCAATCAATTTGGTACTCTTCATTATTCTCTCTGCGCTTTCTCGTGGTTTCTTGTTATAATGGGGGCTTCTTATAAGCTGGATGACGCTTATAGACTCTGTTCTGAAGCTCCTTCTGTAATACTTTCTCACTTACGCCTAGGTCTCTAATAGGACCGGTGGCAAGTTCAAGATAGGTCATCCTCCGATTTACAGATGATGACGTAATGAATTCAATAATTTGATCAACATCCTCCCGTGAAAGGGTTGATGGTCTTCCACTACCATTTCGCGGTGTTACAGTACCACGTTTCAGAGGATATGCAACTTGACCTCGTGATACGTTTAAATGATTAGCTATTTTTTGGTAGCTCCAACCTGCATCACGAAATCCATCAATCTTAAAAATCTCAAAATTTTGAAAACATAAAATTTTAGGTCGCCAACTTAATAATATGATTGATATCTGATTAAGATCTTGTGTCGTAGCGTCGAGGAAGGAAGAGTCGGAGGAGTTAATTGAAGAGAATTGTGAAAAATGTGGAAGCTTATTAGCGCTGGTTTTAAATAAAATTTGAACTACTTAGAGATAATTGAGTAATTCTTTATTTAATTATCTAATAACAATTGTATAGAGAAACTGTTAAAGGGACCAAGTTATATGATTGAAGTTAGAATATGTAGGTAAGATAGATTTATAAAATAATGAAGAAGAATTATTTTGGTGTATGATATGAAGATTGATTTATGAGTAAGTTGTATTTAGGAAAATGTGATTGATTGTCGTGTAAGAGATGAACGGATTTGGGAAATTGGGGATATTATATACACTTTTGGGTCTTGGCATTTCCCAGCATTAAAGAATGAAGAAGTGAAGTGATTGAGGAAAAATGCGAAGTCGGAAAGCCAAACTATCCCTCCTCGCTTAGAATGTGCCCTTGTGTTATGTCTGATTATTTTTCCTGGGATGTTTTGCGCTAAGTGCGTTATCTTTTGTTAGCGTGGATCCCAACAGGTTTTTTGGAAATTGGTGAGTTTCTATAGTGCTCGGTGGGGCACCATGAGATTCTGTGAGTTTCCATCTGGTTCTATCAGATTCCATCGGATTCCAAAAATATCCACCGATTCCATGAGTTTCCATGAGTTTCTGGTACAGCTGTGGTGTAATATAAGATAAAATTGTTGACCCCCCGATCTCCGGCTTAGGTTGGGAGGCTTATATCCCCCCCATTACGCTATGCTACGCTAATCTATTATAGGCTACTCTAATATATCACGTGATCCTCTAAATCACGTAAGTGTAACAATTGCCAACAAACGAAAATAGCTTTGTCTCAAAGCTGAAAGGCCTGGTCTAAGAGAATGAAAAATTACAATAGAGAGTGCTGGTTTGTCACAGAATTTATTGCGCTTCTTCTTGAAATGCGTCTTTTAGATCTTGTGGCAAATCCCAATCCAGTATCCATCTATCCCATTCCACAGTTCTTCCCTGGAAGCGAACCAGATACTCCGTCAATTCACCACCGCCTCGTCTACGTTGAGTCCGTTTTCTGAGTATCTTCTCAGGTACCAGTTCCGGATTCTCGATGATCGCTTGCGAAAATGGGCGTCGATATGGGTCGTCTGCAGGATTCGGGGCAGGTTCTAAATGTGCCACACTTATGACAGGATGGATCTTCATGGCGGGAGGAAGTTCGATTCGATAAGCCAGTCTACCAACTCATTCCAAGACTTTAAATGGACCCGCAAACTGTTGTTCAATTTTTACGTTTCTATCTTTGAGTCCTGGAACATTGTATCCTCTATGAAGCCTTAGAGTAACAAAGTCATCAACATTGAAGAAAATAGCCTTATGCTTGGCATCATACTGCCGTTTCATGTACATTGCTGCAAATTTAATAGCATCTATTGCTTCGATAAGCGCAGGTTTATACTTAGCTACTGCGGCTGGAGCTATAGGATAATTTGGTACCGAACTCGCTCTAGCTGGATGTTCCGAATTTTGATCATTACCTAGTTCGATAACTGAATCTGCGGTTAGATCCAACGGTTCTCGGTTCCTTGACCCAAACATCACAGTAGTAGCAGTTTGTCCCGTTCCTCTTGATGTTGAATTAGACAATGTCGCACATAGCTGAGGCAAAACATCTGGCCAAATTTTAATATCGGCTATACATGCTAGAAAGTACCTAAGGGCGATTTCAAATGTTTGATTTGATCTTTCCGACGATCCATCTGTTTGAGGATGCCAAGCCGTACTAAACAGAAGTCTGATACCCATTTGTTGCATCATCCCTTTCCATAATTCTGAAGTAAATTTCCTATCCCTATCACTTATGATAGCTCGAGGTATGCCCCAGAAAATCATCAATAAATTTCGAATTAATACTGTTCCCCATTTTTCCGCAGACCAGCTAACTTTTCCAGGTATCATTGTGATCGCTTTGGACAATTTTTCTGTGCAGGATAAGGCACAGTTGAATTGATCTGGAACAGATGTTGGCAGAGCTAATATAAAGGCAATAGTGATAGTGTGAAAAAAGTACGGAGGAGTGATGATAGGTTGTAGACTTCCAAAAGGGAGGTGTCGTGGGGTAGTCGAGACTCTGCATTGATGACAATGATATAGAAATGCACGAAGTTTCTTTCCGATGTCAAAAATATAAAAATTTGCCGAAAGCCTTTCATGGGTATGATCATAACCAAGATGTCCCAACTGATCATCTGCATAAGTGAATATTTCAGCTTCCATACTCTTAGGAATTACTGGACGCTCTTTAGAATGTTTTTCGTCTTCTTTGGCATATAGTATGCCTCTGGTGAATAAAAATGGAAGGTCTGCAGCATTTTGTCCTTGAGCATTGTTACCGTCCAGAAGTTCAATCAATTTTGAGTATCTTTGATCCGCTCTATATGCTGTCTTTAGCTTACTAATCCATTCTTCACCTACTTGCATAATTGACACAGGATACGCCAGTTGTTCGGTTTGATTCACCTCACAAATATCTTGCTTAGTATTATTGTTGGAATTTTCTTTAGATGACATTAGATTCGTAGGTAGTCTTGAGAGTGCATCTGGTATGATATTTAACTTGCCCGGTTTATGACGAACTTCTAGACGAAATCTAGAAAGATATTCTGAGCTTCTCCGATGTCTGGGGTTTAGTCTTATCAGGGAAGTTGTAGTCAGTGACGTTTGTGAAGCTATTTGTATTGCGGCAGAATGATCTGTATATATGACTGTTGGGAGTTCAGCTGATTCGATCATATGCCCAATCTTGGATACTAGCCAACATATCCCTGCAATCTCAAGTTCCGTCGGCCAGTAGTTTTTTTCTGCCGGCTTGATTAATCTAGATAAAAACATTATAGGATTGATTGACTTTTGAGTAGGAGGATCTACTTCCGAGTGGTACACTATTCCACCAATGCCCTCCAGTGATGCATCGATATCAGCGTACAAACGTGATTTTAAATTGAAATGATGTAAGAGCGTTGTTTGTTGAAATGCCTTTTGTAAAGAATTGAAAGAGGCCATTTCCTCGTCAGAAATATCTGTCAGAAACATTCTTGAAGAAATACGCTTTCTATTCGGTTTACCTGATATTTTTTTCTCTTTTACATCACGAAGCATCTCGATCTTCCTTTTTTGCAATGCTGCAGATCGCTTAGCATAATGGGGAACATATTGCCTCATGTAGCCTGTGAGCCCGAGGTAATATTCAAGATGTTTGAGGGTTCTGGGGAATTTTAAAATGCGGATGGCCTTTAATTTATCCTCAGCTGATACCAAGCCTAATGCGTCGACTCGCTGACCAAGCAACCCAACTGAGGGGTAACCAAGGAAACATTTTTTTGCACTTAGGACAATCTTGAAAATTTTTAATTTTCGAAAAACTGATTTAAGGTGTTGAAGGTGTTCATCAAAAGTGCGGCTGAAAATGACTATATCGTCAATATAAGCTCTCGCAAATTTTCTTTCAGCTCTCAGGATAGTGTCGATTCTTCTCTGAACATATGCTGGAGAGTTTCGAAAGCCCATTACAGCACAACGAAATGTCTCCTGGCCTCGATGAGTAGCAACTGTGAGACGATGCTGATGCTCCTCTTTAACTTTCCACTGGTAGAAGAAACTAGCACAGTCGATGGTTGAAATAAAAGGACACCCCGAAATTGCAGCAATGATGTCAGCTTGCGTGGGTATAGGATATGCGTCTCTCTTAATAATTCTATTTAATCCTCGAATATCCACCACTACTCGACCTTTTTTATATGACTTTCCATTTTTGTCCAAATAATTTTTCCAAATAACAAAAACTGGGAAAGAAAATGGTGTTGGTAATCTGGTCCAGTACAACCTATTCTGATCATGAAGTTTATCAAATGTGCTATCAATTAGCTTACGATCTTCATTACCAACTGGATAGACTTTAGCTAGACCAGGTTTGAACCTTGTCTCCCAATTTTCTATAAGGTCAATAGTAAGTTCTTCACCTGTAGGAGTAACTGCAAAATTTCCTACATCATTCCATAGATCATGAAATTCCGTTGTAATCTGCTCTATGGCTTGTCTTTGTGTATTGTTTCCAAACACTGTAACTCCTGACCTGAGAATTTTTTCTTCTCGAAGCGAACTCTGTAATGGGGACACATTAGATATTAGAGACGCAGTCATGACTTTATCTGATGCCGCTGCCGCTAGTGCACCTTTTGTCAGTAGTCTATCCCAAGAACCGGATTTCTTCGATGGGATCTGGGCTAGATGATAGACATCAACTTCGTCCATTGCAGTCATAGTCTGGGCATTATAATCGTTTATGTTGCCTAGTTTATGATGCGGCGGAATAGTAATAGACCTATCAGTACTATTTTCCATCAACACTGCCTCACATTCACCCGATACTAATTGAACAAAACTCGTAAGGACATTCTGCTGGGTGGGCTCAAAAGTCATATCATGGTTAGGAAGTTTTACTGTATCTCCCTTGACGGTTGCAATATTTACTGCCACTCGTGAATGTGGGAGTATCACGTGCCTTTGTTTAGTCACAATTACAAGTGCTGTACGTCCCGTTTTGCCTACTATACTTATTGGTACTTGAATGGACATGCAATGTGGTAGTGTTAAGCGTTGTGTATCCAAATCGACAATCCAACCTTCCGGCATTGCAATATCCATCCCCAAGAGAATCTTGGCCTGTAGATTTTCGACTATATGGATCTCTCGCCGGAAATGTGCAATTAGACCTGTACCTGTTGGAAGGTAGAAATTCAAATGCACAAATGATCCCGCATCATACAGCATATCACCAATACCCTTTACTCGCATGGCTTCCTTCATTCGAAAAATTTTTGTTATTGGACACATTTTTTGTAAGAAGGTTTTGTCAATTAATGACATCCCACAGCCCGTATCAAGACATACCCAATGACGTTCATTTTGAGGACTTTCGAGTGTCAATTCCACTTGCGCATATCTTCGGCCACGAAAAGCGTAACCCGGAGGGGCTGCAGAGGGAGCTGCGGTCGACGTAACCACATTCAGTTGTTGCCTAGAAATTTCTGATCCACTTTTTTCTGGAAACGATATTTTTTTATCTGGTTGAAACTCCTGGTGTTGTTTATTGAGTTCAAATTTCGTTGATCTAGTTTTGGCGGGAGTGAAGTAGGTTTGGAGTGAGTTAACGGATTTAATTACGTAGGCCGATCGGATTTTTTGGTGTTGTTGACGAAGATGGACATGTAATTTATTGTTTGAGTCAAATACTGAGTTGCAAATCAGACACCTTTTGTTATCGGCCTTGACAACTTCTTTATGTTTTGTTTGTCGTGAGATTTTCACAGGTATGAAGTTGTGCACGTGTACATGACTCTCATTTATCACGTCATCGTCCATCTCAATCTCATCTTGACAATGTTCATCTGTATCCATTCCCTGATAATAAATATCATTGTAGGGATCAGATTTCCCGATTTTATTTTCAAACTGCTCGGTTTCGTTCTCCTCTTGTTCTTGTTTTGCAAGATCGGTTATATACGCTCTTTGATTTCTTTTGAAGTTTTTCTGTCGGAAGGAAGTGTTCTCCCTTGCTTTTTCATCTTTTGTAGATTTATCAGAATTTGGTGCCTGTAGTTGAGGACTTGTTTTCCAAGCTAGACGGTTAGGCGCAATGAGTCGGGTTTGCTTATGGCTATCAGAATGTGAATTTACTCAATATTTGGGAGTGTCTGAGAAAGGTCGCCAAATATCGAACCAATCATCTTTCTTTTCGCCCAGTTGTCTCATGTAAGTGGTTAGATTTGTTTCGGCTGTTGGAGTTGGTATATTTATTCTTAGCTCAGCTGCCAAGTGACGATGTGCAGTAAGAATCTGACTATACTCCGAGTTAGCTGTTCCCGCACACTTGCCTAAAACAATCACAGATTGAACGAAATCTTCTGGGTCTTTTCGTCTTCTAACGTCGGCGATAGTGTATTTCAACCGCTCTAACTTCTCCAGCGCTACCCCAGGTGACATTCGGAAACGGACTTCCAATTCGTCACACCAATTTTGAATACTAGTTCTAAGACCTGCTCTTGTTGTGTTTGAGATCTCATTGATATACCAAAGTTCCGCCTTTCCTTTTAAGCACTGGTCCAGTTGCATGGCTACTTTAGCTGCAGCAAACTGGCCCTCAGTGACCCCGTGGCATTTAGCTCGAACTCTGGCTGTGAAACTAAAGACATTATGGTAAATTGTCTTATTCTCAATTGTCTCAACGAAATTTTCTGCCTCGTTATTGGGCTCAAAGAAACCTATATCCTGAGGGCGAAAAATACTTCTGGAATTATCATCTCTGATATATCCTGACGCCAGTGCAGCCACTACTCCTCGGATCAGTCGATTAAGCTGTTCATTGGTCATTGTAATAGAGAGAGGAGCCGTTTGTTGATTTTGGGAACTCATGGTTGTTTTCGGGTTCGGTAGAGGAGGGGGAAGTAGGAGAAGTTTAGACGTTTGAGGTGGTGAAATAGATTTAGAAGTTTTATGGGCGCTTAGAGATGGTAAGCCTGCCACTAAACGATCTGCAAATTTTACTGCTCTATCGTAACTATTCAACCACCCCGGGGGTATGGAAATATTGCTTGACTGAGCTTCTGAGGTTGTTGAAGGAGAAGATGTTGCTTGCGAATTCGCCGGATCGATTTCGGTATCGACTACGTTTGATGGCTCAAAGTTTTCGACGACCCAAGTTATGGCAGCCGATTGCTGTTCGTTTAAGCGTGGAATAAATCCCGGTCGGGTAGATATAAGTAAAAATAGTTGATGAGCAATGCGAATGAGCTCTTGATGATTCTTGTTATCGCTCATACGAAATATGTAATGAGAGAAATCGGTTATTGGTTAATTCTAAATATGAATCTTCGTTTTTTCCTGGTGTATTCATATACTGGTGGAAAACGTTACGATTTAGGTAATGCTACCATTTGGTACAGCTGTGGTGTAATATAAGATAAAATTGTTGACCCCCCGATCTCAGGCTTAGGTTGGGAGGCTTATATCCCCCCCACTACGCTGTGCTACGCTAATCTATTATAGGCTACTCTAATATATCACGTGATCATCTAAATCACGTAAGTGTAACAGTTTCTATCTGATTCCATCAAACTCGCTTAATTGCTGAAAAACTCAGCCATATATGTCGAAATTTTTTATCCCTGCAATAATTTGTCACATGATCCTTCTAGCCGAGCTGAACCGGATAAAACCATCCCCGGCCCGATCCATCGACCCAGGGCTAAGATAGCAGGGGTTACAAATCTCGTATGTCACGTGATCTTTTTCAAAAGACCACCATTCATCTCCGAATTTTGCGCTCTATCTTATGCAAATTTTACAGCTAAATTTAATAAGCGAATTTATACAAGATTTATGAAGTTCTACCAATAGATGCGTCTCGCTATAATCTTATAAGAATTCATCTATGAAGTATATTTAATATCGAGTAGTTTTCTATGAATGCTGAGCAGGATTAACTTACCTTACATGAAATTTTTATCACTAGTAATAAAATATTTATTGAGGTATGTAACTGTTAATCAACAATGATAATTAAGGTGCAAATAGTTGAAGTTGGGAAAAATCAAAACTAGAAAGTTATGTAAAAATTTATGAAAATCAGGGGAACTTATGTAGTTTAGTAAATAGCCCAATAGACTAGGCAAAAATATTTATACTTTGGATAAATAAAAGCTAGTAGGGGTATACCCCTGAAGCGAGGATATGATCTGCTTATATAGGGAGTAAAAATATTACCGTGGTAGTAGGGTAGGAAAACAAACGTCAAAGATCACGACTCCTGTACCGAACAACATTTGTGAAATTTAAGCCTTTACAGGATTCTCTCAGCAGCACAAAAACCCCACCACTCATCCATTTTGATTTTTTTTCTTTCCTTGTCTTATGACCAAGTGCCTACTATCCGTCTTACCCTATGTCGGCCAACGTGCATTAGTTTTTGTTACTAGCCTAATTTGAACAACGCTCTCCCCATTTAAAGAATATTTTAGAATCCAGAGGGGGGTGGCTATATAAACTCAGCTGCTGAACTTCCCTAGTAGTACGTTATCTCCATCCATCAGCGCTTTACCCAATTGGGAACCGACTCATGTGACTTCCCAATTCGAACTTGAGAATCTCCGCTGAATCTCGTCCTGACCCCTCGTCGGCCAGCGCTTTACCCAATTAAGAATTTATGCATGTTACTCTTCTATTTGATTCTGAACTGGCTCCAGGAGCGTTTCATTTACTGGCACTTAGATGTACTATCTAATATTTGAAAAATATATGTTTTCTATATGGAGAGAGAGACAGAGAGAGAGAGAGAGGGGGGAGATATTCGAACTGTCACGTCACGTCACGTTTAGTTAGGTAAGAATTGCATTAAACCTTTTCAAATTTCTATTTAAATTTATGTAAAATATTATTATTAGAACTAGCTGTCAACTTGCAGAAGATTTCCTTTTGATTATTTGAATGCCCATCCAGGATAAATCAATCTATTTCTGGTAAGAACTTTTAAAAGTCAGTCAAATCTAGAGGCTGCAGAATATGAGACGTATGAGGTGGCTCAAATACAACGTGTACTCGATTTTGTTTGCATTCCCATAAAAAGTCAACGTTGTCATGCCTTCCATGTCCATCAAGAAGTAAAGTCTCCAACGTGAGGGTACCGGTGGTGATGTTTCAGGAATAAATATTTCTCGAAGCCAGTTTAGTCCAATTTCGTTGCTAGTCCATCCATTCGATGATGTTGTATAGATGAAATCAGGGGTTTTTTCCTCAAACCATGAGCTTTGTAAGTCCTCACTATTAAAGATAACTAGTGGACAGATTTTCCTCCCGTTCATAGATATTGACTCAATTACGGTAACCCATTCGCATGTTTGTGGTGTCTTTGTATGCGCCTTCTTCATAGTTATTGGGGCAATTACAGTCGAGTTTGAGCAAATGCCAAGTGCCATTCCTACTTCATCGATATTCCAGACATCCTCGTCTTCAATCTCCAATCTCTGCTTTACTTGGTAAAAAGGTTATAATATTTACTTATTGCGTCATATGAAGCCCCCTCAATCCGAGCGCTTTCTAGAGGACTAGCTAAAGTCGTGTGAACGGAAGGATTCCGCCGAAGAAAGTTCCTAACCCATTGTTGACCTAGTGGAGCGCCATCCCCTTGGGATTTTAGAATCTTTTGTGCCATCTCCCGGACTCGTACGTGACTGGGTGGGTTTTTGGCTGCTGCAAGTTCTGAAATCCAGCTGACCAAGTATCCTGATCAGGAGATAAACGTTGGCGATCTGAGAGGCTGGAAACCTTGTGACGCTTATTAATATGGTCTTTCAATGTTGAATAAGGAATAGCAAATGAGTTCGCTGCAGCTCGAATTGTAGGATAATTTCCCACACGGTACTCCGACACGGCTTTAGCAAGGCTTTATTGAGAATAAGACTTTTTTTTTAATTTCAAAATTTTAAGTAAGATAATTAATGTATTGGTGGTTTCAATTTATGATTCAAAGATTTTATGTAGGATAATGGGTGGATTGTATTTTATGATTTCAATTTAATGTTAGAGATTTGAAATTTTGTGATATGAATCTTCAAAAATCTAAAGCGCTGGCCGACAAGGGGTCAAGACGAGATTCAGTGCAGATTTTCAAGTTCGAATTGGGAAGTCACATTGGTCGGTTTCCAGTTAGGTAAAGTATTAATGAATTAGATCTTTTATAAAATTACACACTGAAATTTATATAGCATGTTTATGTGGATTTCTATTGGTTTGATGATCTAAGACAAACTAACCAAAATAATGGAACTAATGCACGTTGGCCGACATGGGGTAGGACGGATAGTAGGTACTTGGACTTAATATGTAAATAATACTTGACTGCGTGAAATGATGCTAACGAGTATTAAGCTTGAGCCCTACCCCGGCTCCATCGGTCCTAGATCTAGACAGATATTCGTCCATTTAAAAAGAGATTGATAAATAGATACTCGTCAATGTATAACTATTAATTGATATCACTTATATTATCACTTACATCTAGTCTCAAAAAAGGTCTGCTACATATGCTCAGTGCATCTTCCGGACCCGTAATCTATATAATGTAGCTAAGGGTCTTATATGAATCATTGCTGTTAATGGGATTTATGTAAGTTCGGAGAGCCCATGCGAACGATTTATTTTACTTTTATCAAGGTTAAATATGATACTATTGGCTTTAAAAATCGACTATGAGATTCGTAGCGAATATCCGGCATGGCATTTTTTTTTTTAAAAAAAAAAAAAAGCCATCTTCATTCCCTAGGAAAAAAATCATTCACTGGTTGAATTGATGTGGGGATTAATAAAAGACTAGGAACTTCTAACATGAGTAGAAGGAATATGTGTTAAGAGTGTCACGATAGAAAGAGTAGACTACACAAGGAAAAGACACAAAATCATATGATAGGAGACGTGGGTAAGACTTTTCATTTCAAATTTTCAAAAAAGAATAAAAAACTTGAGTTGATACAGATGAATCAAAGACAGGTTTAACTTTTTCATTGGTGTCGACAAATCGATTTCTAATACCGATAGGTTTTCACTCCGCTAGACGCATCTCTGAACTCCTCTAATCTTTTCATGGTATCATCACTAGTAATATCTTGTGGTAAAGGTTTACCTGGAAAAATACCTAGCGGAATTGGAAGTTTAATATCAACACCCGTTGAAGTGATGAATCCAGAATTGATTCTAACATTGATAACATCTTCAGTACAATCCCAATATGTATGCTTAATTGAAAACTCTACTAGAATATTTGCTCGGACTCCCATTTTTGTAAGCTTCAGTATCTTTTCTAATAACACAGGCGTGCAGATTTGATTCCTTTCTGTGGCTTTAAATAATCCTTCCAAATTATATGCAGGTTTCCACCATTCTCCCACTTCTCCATGATATTTAGATCCAACAAGATTTTTGAACATTTTTG
This sequence comes from Oidium heveae, assembly GCA_003957845.1. Lineage (NCBI taxonomy): Eukaryota > Fungi > Ascomycota > Leotiomycetes > Helotiales > Erysiphaceae > Oidium > Oidium heveae. Next base: position 13,388 of record QVIK01000347.1, read on the forward strand.
CGCCATCAGTTTTAATAAGCTTTTCAATAATGTCGGGTAAGCATATGTAAATATAATCATGACCATAACCTCTCTCGGAACTGTAGGGAATCTTTACATTATCGATTCTTATGACATTAGAGCCATAATAACCTTTAATAAATTTAATATTGTGTCCAGAATTTATATAAGGAGCTCCAGGCTTAGCAGATATTGATACGGAAACATTCGCTGAAGTCTCCTTATCCCATGAACCAATTAGGTCAAACGGAGACAGTGAAATTTTTTCTTCCAAATTCACTATTTCTACATCTGAATTGTCATCTCCCTCTTGACACAATGAAGGTGACATCTTCTGTACATGGTTTCAAAAAAAAACTCTCCTGTGGCCTGTAGATTAGGATATTTCCTTAAAATAATTATTGGATCGGAGACAAAATATCTGACTCCGAGTTCATGTAGATTTTATAGCTCGTTGGCTGATATGATAGCTCAAGGTGTGAGTTTATTGCATCTCAGGAATGGTGATGAAGTCTTTGTCTTAAATAAATATTTGTGGAATTAAACTGATAAGATTTAATTTTTCTATGCAGTATTCGTCTTTCTTCTCTTTGTTTTTGTTCGATAATGAAATTAGAATAAAGAAAGAATAAAAGAAGCTTGTACGTTCTCGCATCATATAATTCATGATAGGATCACATAAAATTTTGTGATAATGACAACCTGCAGTGCAGCAAACAGAATATGACACTTTTCATTTTGAATGTTGATACTATTTGTTTAATTGTTTTTATCGTGCTCTTTAGTTTATGCAGATTGTTGAAATTTTGAGGCTCCTATCTGGCCCAAGGCAAGCCTTTAACAATGCTCATGTCTTTCTTTGTAAAGATCAATAAAACATTGTCCTGCAATGAATGACAATTTCACTTATTTTTAACTGTAGACTTTAACTTCGATTTTTAGCCCTTTCACTACCCCTACCACTCAAAGATAAGAGATTCTAAAGCTTTCTGTGGAGACGGCGTGTGCGGAAATAAAAGGCCCAGGAGAAAAAACTTCGACTTGAGTTAACTGGGGCCTAGATAAATATCAGAATTATTGGACCTTTGAGGCTTATATTTCCGATCTATGCCTCCAGAATATTCCATTGTCCAACGATCCTCCTTGTACTCATGCCAACAACGCTGAAGGTAATAATGCTCCATACTTGGCAGGCAGTTTGATGTCGGAATATTTGTAAGTGGTGAAATCTTACTAAAATAGACAGGGAAAGTTTGGTCAAATTCATTATTGCCGCAACGATAATCAGGTTAGCTCGGAAAACTTGTCCAAATGAACTATTTTACTAGATAAATCGCAGAAGGCTGTAAATGCTGGCTATAACACAGCAACTTGGGCCTCTATCTTTGAATATTCTTTCTATGAAGAACAGTAAGCATCAAAGAGGAGATAGGCCTGAGATTTGGAGTGAGATTTTCTGGTAGCTATTCTGCTCTAAGTTGTGCTTCTAGGAGTCCTGTAGGCAGCGACAACCCTTTGACTCAATAAGAGCCGCTTTTGAGATTACCGATCGCTGAGACATTAACACCTGTAGTTTGTTTGAGCGAATCTTATTATGGTTTCCTTTCCCTTTTTCCTATCGTGGACACATAAATTCCGAGGTTCGCCGAATCTTTACTTCCTTATCGTAAGAGCCTAAAAAAACCATGCTCACAGCCAATACTGCATCAAGTTAATATCCCTACAGTAAATAGAAACCTGGATAATTTAAAAATTTTTAATTTTAAATTTTTTAGCGCAGGAACGTACATTTGGGAATGATTTTATGAAGGTATCAACTGAGAATTCTCTTTAGTCTGTTGCCACTCCCAATGAGTCATTTTTTGAACAGTTACACTAGATTAGCAAAAGATATGTAGAGGGAACGATAATATCACTATTTTATATTAATTCTAGTATCCTAGAGAGTAAGCGTATGTATCACAAAACGACCTAAGGTATATGAATAACCTTGATAACTTTCTGAGCATGTCACCATTACAAGTGGTAAGGGTTGCCTGACGAATAGAAAAACAAAATCCATGTATGAAACTAAAAGCCGACAAAGTTGCGGTTCTCTATAATTTATTCTTTGCCCTCAAATATCTTGGTTCTTTCATGACAAATATTGAATATTTTGGGCAATGCTGGAAGGTTTTAGGATGTTTGAAACTGTACAGAGACCGTATGACTTTCCTCTCCCTCTACCATTACTTCCTCCACCTCGCCATCATTTCTATATCTTTATCACTGCAAGTAGCGTCCAAGGCCTAGCGTTCATTTAATGTCTTAGTACCCATTTTTTCAAGATCTTCTGATTTTTCCAGAACATTTCAACAACCAATAATGGGTCAGGTAGGCAAAAGATGTCTGGTTTATTCTTATATGTGCCACCTCTCCCATACTCCTTGGACTTAACAGCTACATTAGCATATCGAAGTGGAAAATTTACAGAGTTTTAGATACATTCAATGTTACTTGATGTAAACGTCTTTGCTCATATCAGTGATAAGTGTTCGGGTTCCCAAGAGCGTATGTCATTCTAAGTTGCCTTTTACTGATACTTTCTCTATGTTCGAAAGCTTTCAACATCGAGAGGATAGAGGAGATAACTTTTGTGAGATGGAAGAGCAACAGCATAAATATGATTGACCTTAGCAACTTCTATAAATCTATATTCATGATAGGACGCATAGCCTTCGAGGATTATGATATACTAGGGCTTTTCTGGACCACAGTCTCAGATACTAGTAGGTTCGAAACCGGTCATTACATCGGTTAACCAGTATTCCATGATCTTGTTTGCTGGGATTATAATAGCTACAGGCGTAGGTGCAGAGCCATCTTCTCGTATGGTTTCGATGATAGTGAGAGAGAGCCAGCTTTCTGGAACATCCACATACATATCATCTATTCCAGCTGGCGTGGCAATCTTTGATCCCCTTGCATAAACAAGACGAACATTCATCTTGTCGATATTATGTAGTCTTTGGACCGTCTCGTGAGTCTTGAGCTCGCTAATTACTGAATACTTCAACGCGACGATACATTCGACTTTAAAAAATCTCTTTAGATAGACAAGTGAGTGCATCTTAGCCTGGGTTGGTGATATAGGCTTTGACTCTATCATATGAAATTCAGGAGTTGGTTTGAACCGACTTGTACAGAACGAATCAGACTCCGGAAGCCGCTCCTTTTACCATTGAAAAGGGTCCATGGCGTTATGTTTCATTCTCTTAGTTGCACTTGTTTTGACTCGAATTGCTTGTTCTGTGGCATATGTAATCAATGCAGCTTGCTCTTCCTCATTCAATGTAGCTGGACAGCCACAAGGATTTGGCAATACCAGTCCACTGCTCTTGTCAAGCTCATATTTATGTTTCTGTTGAAAATATTCAACCCCAATGGAATTAACAGAACTGTGGATGCCCTAAGCCTCGAAGGCGAATTGGATGGATGTTTTGAGACTTATTTTGGGGGTGAGAATGGGATTCAATGATCGCAGAGCGCTACAATCAGAGGATAAGACCTCTCATTTATGGCAGGGCCTCATTGGGACCAGACTTAGTGGTGATGCAGGATAACGCACCCTACCATTCGGCGGCCCGAACGAAGCGGGAACTGAGCGAGAGAAATCTTTTTCCTCTCGAATGGATATCCTTTTCTCCAGATCCTATTCCGATTGAACACGTCTAGGATTTAGTGAAATTTTATATTCATGATAAATATCTAAATATAATTCAAGGAAGCCAGCGGAAAGGGGAGAAAACAAAACATATTGTCAAAATAGCCTGGGAAAATGCGGTAAATGAGGATGACTTGGAAAATCTTATCGAATCAATGTCCCGGAGAGTTAAATATTTTTTAAATATATTTTTTTTAATTGAATATGATTATGATTTTGAATCAGATTTTGATGAAGTAAAAAAATTTATTTTAAATATTGCTTCGAGTAGCTACGAGTTTGAAAGCCAAAGTTATAGAGCTACTCTTGCGCCGGGGTCATAACCTATTAAAACTATGACTTCATAGATGATAAATATGGAAGCTCTTGAGTACTCAGTAACTTGGATTCAAAGGTAAGTTCTTTATTCCTCTATCAGATGGAGGGTTTTATTTCGTTGTCTTATAAGCTACAACATGTTACGAGATTAGTTTATACTATAATTAACCGAGACTGAGCTATGACCAACATAGCAATTAATAGAATTTCACAATGAGTCGATTAAAGATTAGACTTGAATAAATTCTTATGCAATCTGGATTCAGCGTTCTTGGTTAGGCATTCGTTCCAGAGTACAGTAGAGCCTCCTAAATTTAATAATGCTGGGAGCGGCCATAAGTATAAAATATGGGATATAATCAAATTTGAGGTGTTCTAGTGAGAAGCCCCTAGAGTCTTAACAGGATCCTTCCACCTTTCGGACGATTCAGCTTGTCTATGCCAGAATCGCCATGGAATAACTAGTATTTGGGAGGGTTGACTATAATTTGTTGCTGTGATCGTGCTAGTAATCCAGCAGTAGCAGTAGCAAAAGAGTATCCGACATACAGTGATTTCTCCCGCAATAAAATCGGTTTTTCGAAAGACTGGATGTGAATTATTAGTAGTTGCTATCGAACGTGTAGATGGAAAATGGTCACTTCGCTACTAATCTGACTCTAAGTTTGGTGTCCCTTATCATTTACTTAGTTCATCTCCAATGTCATACCTATCTGATCTCATCGTAGTATAAATGTCGAAGTTGCTAAGGAAACTAACACTTATGCCTTCGGAAATTGGCCTCAGGCATTCGTTCTCACGTTGAGCATCGATTCCCGTTTCAAACGTCCACAAGGCTGACAAACAATACCCCTGTCTATGTGTCTGTATATTCACAATGTTGCCCCGATACTAGATCAGAATAGAGTCACACATGGTTTTCTGTCAACGAAAGATTATGTAGCATCTAAAATTGTTGAATTGGGAACACTAGTTTATCTTGGGACCGGAAATCAAAAAATGTCCTAATTGAATTTTAGGCACCGAATTTTAATTAAATCCTTTTTCTTCACAGCCGCAGCAGAATAAAAAAAATCTCTTCAGGTCACTATTTTCGTCCACAGTTGAGGCTGATGTCAAGGGCCTCACTTTTGTTCAAAGTCAAGCCGCTCTTGATTATGATCTCGACGACAGTATTTTACTCGGAATTCTGCTAGTTACTCTCTACGAATGATAGATCTAGTGATCAGGGCAAAGAGGTTTCCTTTAATATTAAGACAAGTCTATTATTTGTCCCTTCAAAATGACGCACCAAGCTACATCTGAAAAGGCGAGACTGTCGAAGAATGGCCAAACAAATGCGATTCAACCAGTATCCAAAAATTCCAAAGATTATCGCTCTGAGGGTGTAGATGATCATGATATATTTACCTTACCCAGCTCTGATTACCAACTTATCCTCGGTGTCACACTTGTGGCAATTTCTATAAGACTTTTCAGGATATATCAACCAAGTAGCGTTGTTTTTGATGAAGTACAGTAAGTGGTTAAGTCTTGTAAGAATACGAACCGAAAAAATATGCTAATTTTGGCCCCAGTTTCGGCGGATTCGTGTCCAAGTATATAAAAGGTAAATTCTTTATGGATGTTCACCCGCCTCTAGGAAAGCTTCTCCTTACCTTGGCCGCATGGCTAGCTGGATTTGATGGTAATTTTACTTTCAAAGAGATTGGAATGGATTATCTTGAGCCAGGTGTACCTTATGTTGCCATGAGAATGCTGCCGGCTATCTGCGGTATCCTTACTGTACCCATAATTTTTCTTACATTGAAAGCGGCTGGATGTCATACCTTTACCGCAACAATGGGGGCACTACTCATAACATTTGGTGAGATGTCAACAGTCCTATAGTTGCGCAAAGATATCCGGCTAATTTTCGACATAGAAAATGGCCTACTCACACAGGCAAGATTGATTCTACTAGATTCTCCTCTTGTACTTATGACAACAATAACTGCTTTGGCATTTATATCTTTCACGAATCAGCATGAACAAGGTCCTCCAAAAGCATTTCAGCCCACTTGGTGGTTTTGGTTAACTATGACTGGCTTCGGCCTTGGAGCTACTGTTAGTGTAAAATGGGTCGGACTTTTTACAATCGCTTGGGTTGGAAGCCTTACAATAGTACAATTATGGGTTTTACTTGGAGATGTAAACAGTGTGTCTCCACGGATATTTGCGAAACATTTCTTGGCGAGAGTTTTTTGTCTTATTATAATCCCAGTCACATTTTATATGGTGATGTTTGCTATTCACTTCATTTGCTTGGTTAATCCAGGAGATGGTGATGGATTTATGAGCTCCGAGTTTCAATCAACTCTTAACTCCAAATCTATGCGAGATGTTCCAGTTGATGTGGCATTCGGAAGTCAGATAACTGTCAGACATTATAATACGCAAGGTGGATACCTACACTCACACAACTTGATGTATCCAACAGGTAGTAAGCAGCAACAAATAACTCTCTATCCCCATAAAGATGAAAACAATATTTGGTTGCTAGAAAACATGACTCAACCTCTTGATAATAAGGGAAACCCAATTAATGGCTCACATGCCTGGGACTCCATTGTGCCACCAGTATACGTAAAAAATGGTGATATAATCAAGCTTTTACACTTACAGACAGGTCGCCGCTTACACTCTCATGATTTAAGACCGCCAGTAACGGAGGAAGATTGGCAAAATGAAGTCTCTGCATATGGATATGAGGGATTTGAAGGAGATGCTAATGACTATTTCCGAGTGGAGATTATTAAGAAGCTATCAAAAGGTGAGGAAGCAAAAACTCGTTTGCGAACTATACAATCGAAATTTAGGCTTATCCATGTGATGACTGGTTGTGTTCTATTCTCTCATAAAGTCAAACTACCTGAATGGGCATCTGAGCAACAAGAAGTTACATGTGCAAAAGGAGGAACACTCCCGAATAGCATCTGGTATATCGAGCAAAACAATCATCCACAACTTGGGGACGCCGCTGAAAAGGTAAATTATCAAAAGCCTGGATTTTTCGGTAAATTCTGGGAAGTTCAGAAGGTTATGTGGAACACTAACGCAGGTCTTGTCGAATCCCACACATGGGAATCTCGCCCTCCATCTTGGCCCATTTTACAGCGTGGTATCAATTTTTGGGGTAAAGACCATCGCCAAATTTACCTGATTGGGAACCCAGTTATATGGTTGAGCTCGTCATTGGCAATTCTGATATATGTTATCATCAAAGGTATCGCCGTTCTTCGATGGCAGCGTGGTTATAAGGACTATGATTTTGTTGTCTTTAAGCGCTTTGATTACGAAGTTGGAACAACAGTACTAGGATGGGCCTTTCATTATTTCCCATTTTACCTGATGCAGCGCCAACTGTTCCTTCATCATTACTTTCCCGCCCTATATTTTGCCATCCTTACCTTCTGTCAATCCTTAGACTTCATTACCAATCGTATCAGTAGATTTGGGCGCAGAGGGCTAATTATTACCATCCAACTAGGAGCTATCATCTTTGTAGCCCTTAGTATTGTAGCATTTTGGAGTTATTCTCCACTAGCCTATGGGAATCCATGGACCCAGTCAGCCTGTAGAAAGGCCAAACTTTTTGAAACCTGGGATTGGGACTGCAATACCTTTCTTACTGAGGTAAACCAACTCTATATCTCTCTATAGAATCTATATTTTCGCAAAATCCATGTTTTTATCTTAGAGAATGCTAATTTTGCACAGTATTCCGGATATTCCGTTCAAGCTCTTAGCAATGATAATGCTCTGAAAACAGCGGGGCCACCTTTGCAATCAGCATCTCCCGAAGTAGTATCTGTTCCCGAACTTAACCTAAAACAGAAGCCCATAATTGAACAAAAGCCAATTATAGAACAGAAGCCTGTCAAAGAACAGAATCACGTTATAGAAAAGAAGTCTAAACTAATGTCTGATGCACCTGACCTTAAATCTCAGAAGGCGCTCAATCCCGGTCAAAGTATAATATCACGTGAAAAGAGAGTAGAGTATAGAGATCAGGCCGGGAATATACTCAACGAGGAACAAGTCAAATCCTTTCGGGGGAAGGTTGATTTCAAGACTCGTTACGAAACTCGAACTCGTCTTGTCGATGCTCAAGGCATTGAGATCGTTCATCCTAATTCTTAGGCCTTTTCCTCCGATCCTCGATTATGATAGAATAGGCTACGAAGATCTTTCGTTGGTTACGCATCATGTTGTATTTGGCTAATATAAGCTTTGCTTAGAAACCAGATGACGAGAAATTTTTTGCAAAAAAGTTATTTTAAAATTTTCACTTTAAAAGCACGATTATATTGATTCAAATTTTGTATTAACATGGGAATACCTAACACATTTAAAATAATGCCTTGCCAAATGTAAAATAATAGATTACACTTCACAAATAAAACTTAAGGACTTTTTTTTTTTAAAATTTTAACTTTGTTTTTCAAAAAACAAAGTCGAACTCTTTACTTAGGAGTAGTTAGAAGTTCAATAAGTTTTACTTCCACAAAACGGAATCTCTACTTCAAGACATCTTTATAAACGCTATTTTGATAATCAAGTTTTGTACACATTCCCCTCTATATACGCGCACTAATACGCAGATAAGTGCCTAAGTAGCAATTAATGAATGGTGACTCGAAGATATGGACGTAATTTGTTTCACAGTTTCACAAAGAAGGTGTCAAGAATTCTATACGCTATTACAGTAATTCTTCATACTTGTTGCCTAAATACGTCTGCGAAAGAGAAATGGAACACAAAGATTACTAGGAACGAACACCAAGAGTTTGTCATGTCCCGTATAAATTAGGATTCCATCTAAAGTGAGAGAAATGTCCAATGCAAACGGTAGCTCATACTGTGAGTACTACTACTGTCTGAGCGAGTTTTATAGCACAACAGTTTGTGATGCGAGTAGACTTGATCCATGCACAAACAATAGCATGGCATTTACACGTTGATATTCATCCTTCGAGCAATTCTCCAATCTAGAATAAGTTTTCATTCCTCAAAATAAATGTAATCATGAAGTTCAAGGGTAAACGATACTGCACGTCCTATAAATGCTCCCGCTAACTTGGGGTTTTTTTTATTTTTTTGGTCAAATATCAGGACAAGCAAAACAAGGCGTGCCCAAAGCATAGCAATTAGAAAATTTTACTACCTGAGCTTGATGAATGGGATAGCCTAGTATTTGAAATTTACCATTGGAGTAGACCTTTAAAATATCTCAGTTATTTCTGAGTTTGTCCAGAGCCAAAATATACGACTTGAAATTTCATAAAATTCTGACCTTGTCCATATTTCTATCACATTCGTCAATTCACTTTTAAGTGTCAAGCGAAGCCTTTGTTGGCTTCATTCCACTGAATAGGGCCGTCAGTATGCCTTGTTCAAGAGGCAGGAGGTTATAGGTTCCACCAGGTTAATTACTATCAAAAATCCGAATTTGCTTCCGGCCATTATTTTGATGATGTAAGCGCAAGCAAAATAAAAGTTGAAGGCGGTTCTTTCGAAGTCTTATGCAAGAATAGCATTACTTGAATTCTAACAGCAACGAACCCATCAAGAATTGAATTGCTTGTAATTAAATAGAGGTAGAGAACGCACTCGTAATAGTCTAGAGTTTTAATGACGTTGATGCCGTAAGAGAAGAAATCTATCGGACAATAATGCTTTCTGATGAAGACGCGTCAAGGATAGCTGATGCGACCCAGACAATTCTCAATGAAACTATACCATGAAATTTGAACTCATTTGTAATGAGTTGCAAATTTAATGTGTTATTAAATGAGATATTATTGACTTTTGGAACTTTGTACTCTCCTTATCGAAGCGGCCGAAATTGGGGGTGGCTGAGAGTTTATATTGGCGAGCTCAATACACAAATAGCTTTAAGCTATATTGATAGCCTTTCGAGGAATCTTCAAAAAAACAGTCACCGCAACTTGTTTAAATTGGTGATATAGATAGCGAAGCAAAACAATTCCTATTGAATAAAAGTAAGGTTAAATACAAACCATGCTAAGATTTCACATTACTTTTGGGCACGGAAACTGTGAATATTTTGGAGCTCTTTCATGTAAAAAAGGATGGATTTTGGCCAACATATTAATGCAAGAAGTCGAGAAACACACCAATTTTGTTTTGTGGTCGGAATCTAATAGTAAACTGATATTCTTTTTATATAAAAGCCTTCCAATTTCTGCTCAGGTCAAGCGATAATACTTAACCGAGAATATTTATATACCCCTCACTCGCAAGGCCTTTCATCTAACCCCTATTCTAAGCCAGCAGTGGGGGTCAAGAGTCTTGACGTACGGGAAACCAAATTGAAGCATAAGAGCATTGATTGGCCGGAAGAGGGCTGGTGTGCAGGCAATCTACATAAAAGTTACTATTTTTGGGATGTTAGATAATCAGTTTGGTCCATTAGAAAAGGGCCATAGCAACTACTGCATACATACCCAAGGTAGTGTTCCTTCGTATTTTTTGTAAAGACTTATTATTCCGATAGACCCAAAGGCGAGCCTTTTTTATTTCGTGTTCTTCTTACTAGAAATAGCAATGAAACAGTAAATGTGGGTGCTCGATCACTTTAGTCAAAAAAATTCTAGAATTGGAATTAATTTCACATTACTGCTTTTTTTTTGGTTAATGATATCCAACTATTATTCGTGCACACTTATAGATTCAGAAATGACATGTATTTGCTACCGTCAGCTAGTCCAAAGCATGCCAAAGGATTAAAATTGTAAAAGAAATATTTTGCCGCAAAACTCCCCCAAAAATTATTAATTTTCTTCTTGGTTGGTATTTTTCAGTCAGTATATGTGAGATTTATTAATCAAAAACAGGTATAGTATTATATATGTATATAATTTTTTCAATTAGATAAAGAAGGAAATACTCATAACTACAGCCCGTGTGTAAAACTGGAAGGTAGAAAAACGTAGAAGAATGACGCTTCCTAATTTGAAGTCTTTACAATAAATGTCAATTTGGGAGGAATTTATATTTTTGGAATAGATAAATGTTATTATCAACCTTATAGTCACGAGCTTTCTTCACAATGACGATATCGTATTATGGTATTGCGGAACGTTAGACAGATACTTTTCCTGTAGAGAAGCTATTTCTCCTTAATACAGGCAGGCGATCTTCCAAAAGTGTTTTGATTGTTTAGCAGAGAAATTCACTATCCTTGTATTTTTTTTTCCAAGTGGGCACCTATATAGGTATCCAGCTAATTAATTTAAGAAAAATTTTTTTTTTAAAAAAAATGGGGGAAAAAAATTCAAGTCGCAATCAAACGTCACGAAAAGAGCGAAAAGCTAGAAAGCGCGCTGCCGAAGATTTGATTCCTGATATACCCGTATCAGAGCCTGAACTGTCATCATCAGTGAATGAAGAAAAGTTCCTCGATAAGAAAGCAAACACAACCGACCATGATGGGAACAAGAAGCGGAAAAGAAAGAGAGGTGATGAGGAAGAAGTAGATGAGGAAGAAGACCGCGACGGGAAAAAGGTAGATAAAGAAGAATCGGATGAGAAAAAGAAGAGAAAGCGAAGCAAAAAACAATCGAATAAGGAATCAAAAGTTGACCACAAGGTTGATAATAATACTGAATCGGCAAAAAGAGATATTGAGAAAAAAGATGTAGAAGAAGCGTCTGTAAAGGATGAGGAGGAAGGGGAGAGGAGTAAGCAAAAGAAGAAGAAAGAGAAGGGAAAAGAACACAAGACGAAAAAAAATCGAAACTTGAAAGATGTTATGATAAATGATGAAGAAAAGAATTCTTCTGTACTCGATCAGGAATCAACTTCCCAGGGATCAAAGAAGGAGCGAAAAGCAAAAGTAAAAACAGATGCTCCAAAGCCTGGTAATAATAATGATGGGCATGATAAAGAGAGTGGAGCTAAAGTAGGGACGAATACTAATGGGAAAGAAACATCCAAGGAGGATGATACTACGACAAACCTAGAGGAGAAAAAGAGTTCAAAGACGAAAAAGGATAAAAAGAAGAAGACGAAGTTACCTGAACAACCAGAAGAGCCCGCTTCTATATCAACGTCAGAAGATACTTCATTATTATCCAAAACAGCAGCGGCAGTAGGAGTAGGTAAAAACACATCAGAAATAGACTCTGAGGAGAAAGCCACCACCAAATCCGGGTCTCGATTCATAGTGTTTGTGGGCAAGTTACCCTATACAGCGACTACGGCTTCCATCACGTCTCACTTCAGTAAACTCAAGCCAGTCTCGGTGCGTCATTTGACGAAAAAAGATGATCCGAGTAAATCGCGTGGCATAGCTTTCGTGGAATTTGAAAATTACGATACCCACAAAACCGCTTTAAAAATTATGCATCATTCTATTTTCGATGATGGCAAAAGTGAACCACGAATGATTAATGTGGAACTAACGTTAGTTTTTTTTTTTACAGCTTATACTTTTCTTATCCATCTCATCTTCTTTTCAACTCTCATTTATTTACCCTTTTCTACCTTGAGTATATTCCCCGTTATTTCTCAATAATCTGTATGTCTGTATTTGTGTTTGCGTTTACGTTTTTTTTCACGTTCACGTTCATATTCAATTTAAAAGAGCTGCTATTTGGTTTCACTCATATATTTGCTAACCAAAGAGATAGCGCTGGTGGTGGTGGCAACACAGAAGATAGAAAAGCGAAAATCAAGAGTAAGAATGAGCGGTTAAACGAACAGCGTACCCGTCGTAAAGAAGAAGAAGAGAAAGCTAAAATCAAGAAAGAAGAAGAAAAAGCTAAACTCGGCAAAGCTCCAACGTCTGAAGCTGCTCAAAGCTCTAGTGAGAGCAATATACATCCTTCCCGACGAAGAATGATAACTGCATAAGTCACTTTTTGTGAGAATTCTCGATAAAATATCTTTAGTTATTATTTCCTTATTCCTTGTACTGTAATTTAGATAGTCCTTAAAAATATATAAAATTACTTCCGCCTCGCTAGACGGTCCGTTAAAAACGTATACATTAATATCTAATTAAATGCATGCATACGAGTGTATTTTTCTATATATTTTACCTACTCAACTCCATTTACGTTTTAATAACAACGCAAACCATCCTTAAAAAAAAAAGTACGCTATTTACATGCGATGCAAAATGTCTTCATCCAAATTGCTACTAAAATCACCAATGGAATGTCGTAATTTGGCGAGTAGAAACTAAACATTAAATCCGCACCGTAATATTATTTTTCTACAAGGGAAACCTGTGCGTAAAGTAAACCTTATTGTTATATGTGATGTTCTATACTCACAGAGCCTTGCGTACCCTGTGAGTCCAAGTTTGTGAATCTAGTTCTCGTTGTCCGTGTTTTTTTTATTTATTTCAACAAGTATGTAGTGACCTGGTCTTGATCCATTGATTAAATTTCTGCAAGTTTCTCCATAGGTTTTCCAAGTCTCGTCAAGTTATGGATTACAAGATAGTACACTTGTTAGCTTTCTTCTTTACAACCTGAGGTTTTGGCGTGAGAACAGCACTATTAAATGAGTTAGCATTCAAAGGTGCATATAAGTGACCAGATTCTCTTGGTATAATTCACGAACCGAATTGCTTCATCGAATACGCTTTTTAAATTTCTTTGTGTGAGGGCTGAGCATTCCAAATACTTATGGGCTCGAATCTCCTTTGCCACGACGAGTGCCTGATCGTAGGTAACAGGATCCATGCGTTTTTGTTTAAGACTTTCCAAAGTTGCCTGATCTTCTCTTAAATCGAGCTTGGTGCCAACAAGGATTATAGGGACGGAGGGTGCGTGATGATCAATTTCTGGAAACCACTGCCATTTCAATTAGTAAATTTATCATCTACAGCATTTCCAGAGGCTACCAACCTTGGCGCGGACGTTGTCAAAAGATGGCGGTGAAACAATTGAAAAGCAGATTAAGAAGACATCAGTCTGGGGATACGATAATGGACGCAAACGATCATAATCTTCTTGACCAGCTGTATCCCACAAGCCTAGACTTATTGGCTTTCCATCTACCATAACACTGGCCGAATAATTATCAAAGCTGTTTACATCAGTTTTGTCTACTTTGAATTGGGTTCTACACGATTTAACTCTGACTTACACCGTGGGAATATATTCGCCAGGAAAAGCATTGGTTGTGTAAGAAATGAGTAAACATGTCTAATAATGATAACACAGTCAAATTCCAAAACTTTATAAATGTAAAATTCAGGTATGGATAATTTAAGTACCTTTCCAACTGCACCGTCGCCGGTGACCACACACTAATACTAAGGTCAGCTTTGAGCTTATTAAGTTTTTGAGGGATCGAAATTCGGACCTTCAAGGATTGTGTGCCTGGAGCGGCCATATTTATGACTCCTCTTCAATATTTTGATTGCCTTCACTTTCGATTGAAGACGATATGCGAATGGTAAGTCAAGTTTAAGTTCTGTTAGGTTGAAATAAAGATGGAAAAGATATAGATGAGTTAGAATGCTATTAAAAAGTTAGATTAATATTTGACTTTGTCTTTTTCTTGGTGTTTTTGGAAATTTGAAGAATTGTTGCAATGGAGTAAAGCTAGCAAGCTGAGCTGTTCATTAAAGAGGTTTGATGGATAATAGACATACTTTCTTAGCAGATGAACATATAGCAGCGATTAGACAGACAGTCAGTCCGTTAGTTAGTCAGTCAGCAGATTCCATGAGAGTTTCGATGACCAGATGAGAAATTAGGGGAGGGGGGTGTTGTCTGTTAATCAGGGGTGAGTGAGTAGTGGGCGCGGGGGGGAGTTTAAGGGTTCGGGGTGGAAGGGATAGGAAGGGGTGGGGGGGGGGGGGGGGAA
>QVIK01000347.1:28563-52336 GCA_003957845.1 Oidium heveae
GGGGGGGGGGGGGGGAATAGGAAACATGACGGCTGGCAGACAGCCAGACAAGCCCTTTCCTGAAGTGAGAAGAAGAGAAAGAAGGGGGTTGGTTGGTCATAGCCGGCTGGTTCGTCAATTCGTTTCCAAACTGTGTGGCCGGCCTACTGAAGGATAAAGGGTGAAGTGCGAGGGGTATGGATAAGCGAAGTCAAGCGAAGCGAGGGAGGGAAGGATAATGCTGTGTGTGTGAGTGTTGTGCTGGAAACCCCTTTGAGATCACGTGCTTGGCTGAAGAAGCATGGGATTCAAATACACTAGCCAGCTCTCTCTACTAATGAGGATCTTATCTGTTGTAGATGAACCTTCCGTATTAGCTGATTCAAGTAAAATCATTATCCACTTGACAACACAGTGCTTCTGCTGCAAGCTGTTACTCTCTTCTCCTCGGCTTCATCTAGAGCAAGACGGCAGATGTGGGGGAGGAGGGGCATGCGATAGGAAGAGGATCTGAGCACGGCAGGGAAGCAGAGACAACCTCGAGACAATTGGGGTTTTAAAGATAATAGAAAGATATGATGTTTTCGTAGAAGAGGATACAAAATTGAAGAGCATAGGATGATCGGCAACACCAACTAGAGTGAGTTAACAATTGCCTATCCAAGAGAGCCAATTGATATGTGTGTGGTTCAATATATTTCGGCGTTGAAACTACAAATTGTAACCGACTTGCTTTACGTTGTAGTTGACCTAGAAAAGTCAGTTTTATTTGAGTATCATCAGCGTTTAAAATCTATCTTCATATAATTACTTGTCATTTCAGCTAATGTTGAAGCTACCTGGAATCCAATAGTCTAGTAGTGGTGGTTGTGGTTATGGTAATGGCTGTTGTTGTTGTTCGTTTATTTGAAGTCGTGATACACGCATATTTAAGGATCTACCCACTGTCCCGTGTATCTAAAAGGTTATTGATAGAAGCAGGGTTAGTTTATTTATACTTTACGCTAAGTCTATTATAGCATGATC
The DNA here is from genome assembly GCA_003957845.1 of Oidium heveae. Classification (NCBI taxonomy): domain Eukaryota; kingdom Fungi; phylum Ascomycota; class Leotiomycetes; order Helotiales; family Erysiphaceae; genus Oidium; species Oidium heveae. Next base: position 29,569 of record QVIK01000347.1, read on the forward strand.
TACAATCAAAAAGAGCTCCATCGAGGGTCCCTACTCCACTATTAATAATCAACCCTTGGCCCCTGGGTATGCGCTGTTCGTGTCGGTTGTCCTCAATATTTCTGAAAGACGGTGAAGCGATTCCGCGTGAAATATCCCTACTTAAACAATAATCTCCATTTAAACATAGTTAGGGCCTACTCCAATCCCTACACTCAACTGGAACCGACATGGGTGTACTTGGAAGTGTTAAGGACAATGATCGTACAAGTGTGTGATATTTCACGGGATCTTAATTAACATTGGTGGAAAGTACCACAGCGTGCGTAGGCAGATTTTTCAATACGTTATGACAATAATTTAAATATACTTGTGCCACTTGTTGATTAAGGTCAATTAGCAACCTGTCTTCGAATAAGGAATATCGCTCTCTACCAAGTTCAGATACTACCTAAATACGTTTTTCTGAAGTTGCCAGAATGAGATAAAACCGTCTCAAAATGACTAGATTTTTTTTTTAAAGGAGTACAAGCTGAGAGATACCATCATTTATAGCGTGAAGCTTCTACTTCTATTGTATCAGTCAATATCTTTCGTTCGTTTGGACATCTACATGTTAAGTACCAAATAGTTCAGATATTTGAGGGTCGAACGTCGATGATATTGTGAGGTTTCGTTTGAATGTTGCTCGAAATTTTAATGGTTTCGACTTCGGCTTCTGTAAGGGTTCTTGCAGATAAGTACAATCATACGGCTTTATATTCGTGTGCTGCGACCAACTATCGCCTACGTTATTATCTCTAAGGATCCTTAGTTAAAATGAATACTATTGACGTATTTAAGAGGTTCTACAACCCAAGCAGACTGCCGTTTGGCCATTCGTTTTGGTTCTACTATAAATTCTGAGAATCAAGTATGTTAATATAAAAAAATCAGTAACTTATAATCACAATAGACAGGCTGCTTATTGACTGGATGTGAGAAAACCCTACTCCAGCTATGAAATGATGAGCAACAGCTTTTACAGCGCATTTATGGTTTGGCTAAGTCTAAGCCTTGTAACGTCAGAGTCGTCCACTTTGACTTCCTAGTGCTTCAAAAAAACTCAAGTTCCTGACAAATTCTATAGCGCTTAGGAATACGTTCATGTGCTCACATCATGTGTCGTAGTAACAAATAGCGTCTTGTTTATATTTCGAAGAAATCAAAGTTTAGAAGCTAGTGTTCGTAAGAAAAAGACCGTTGACTGAAAGAGAACCATAAGATCAATAGCTTATTAATCGTGAAAGATATAAGCAAAATAATAGATTCATAAGTTGTTTATCAAGTTGTTAGAATTGCTGATAGATATCTATCTCCCAGCCTTAGTGAAAATGGGAGAAAAACGTTTGGTGTTTCTGCTAAGTAGCGTACTTATCAGCAGAACAGGATGAGGAGAAGCACGTATCTAAATCAAATTCATTTAATCCTTGAAAGGTTTATTATTTATTGTTCACCGCCTTTATCTTGGTAAGAGGGTAGAAGGGCCTGGTGAAGATCATGAGGTAGTCGAGGCACCAGCCACCTGCCGACCACTTCCGCTTGAGTTCTGCCTGCTCATTTATAAATTTACAAATGTACGAACGTCCTTCGGGCATATTTCTCTTGTGGTTTCAATGACGTTAACTTAAAAAATTGAGAAATGCCAATATTTGAATGGAATCTGCATTGTTACGGGAACTTTAAAATCCAACCCATCCACTACCTACCGACACTAAACCTCATTGGGAATCGAGAGCCTGACTAAGCGACCTATGAATTGAGAACAGATCACAACAGAGGTCCGTAGCAACCTCTTTTTCTTTCTCTTTCTACGATGAGAAAGTAGGCGGGTTCAGATTTGAGCGTTTTCATTCGCTACTAAGAGGTACTACATGGCAGAAATTAGCGAGTTCATTTAATCCTGACACTCCTCGACTCCATTCCAATCCATTATCCTCATCATCGAACATTACAATCAACTAAGCTTCATCCTAGACCATTTGGATACAATTTTAAACCTCATTTTCTCCCCAAAATTATGCTGCTGTCACATCAGAGCTGGCTTTTCTAGTGCTCTTCTACTACGGTCGGAATTCAATGTGGGCCAAAGCGTCGATCAGTATCCCCCAGGGGTTATTCCTTACTAGTGCAAAGCTAGTAAAGCAGAATCAAATTTCAAGCCTCAATTTTATGGTTAAAATATGCATAAATATTTTATCCGATATTTCATACCTCCTACTAGCTTTCTTCTCGACTTGATTAATATTTGTAGTAATATAGGTCACGTGCTAACGCGTAATTAGCCGACGCGATAGGCATATGATTTACTTAGACCAGATGGAGAATACAGAACATTGTACCAGATGAAGTGAAGAGAATATTAAATCATATCCCACGGTATTAGGCACTGAGTCCTAATGGAAACCCCCAAAAATACCCCAAGCCCTCCTGCATGATTTGAGAGTCAGGCTAGCACAAGACATCAGCTCTTGGAAACGGGCAGATCCCATTATCTTTTAAGGAGTCCATTACACTGACTTTACGTAAAGAAACGCTTCCAACTAACTACAATCTCATTGTTCTTGAAATTTCGCTAACTTAAACTGTAAGAGAGCTAGTAGCAAATCGTATGATAGAGGCAGCAGAACAACATAATATACTTCCATGGGCTCAGGTGGGAGCTAAGAATAATAAATCAACTATATCGATTTTGAAACCATTAATTCCCATCGTATAGACTGCATGAAAGGCAACAGCTAGTCGCTAGTATTAATGATTGGCCTGGATCTTAAGGAGGCCTTTGATGATGTATCCAAAAGGCGTTTGCTTTGAGCTATAAAACGAAGAGGATTCCCAAATTGGATAATTCTGTTCATAGAAAGTTTCCTCTTACAACCATGTACCAAGGTTATCTTCACAGCATATACAAGAGATTAGACACAAACAGATGTGAAGATCCCGCAAGGGTCTCACTTTTCCCCCATGTTTTTTCAGCTCTCTATATTCAAACTTTTAGAGTCTCTGCAGCGGCATGATAATGACTATATGGCTTTCGGATTTGTTTAAGACACTAACTTTGTAGCCTGTGGTAGGAGTGTTAAGGAGAAGTTTTATACCCTTGAATTGGCTCATAGTATATGTTTAGCATGAACTAAGAGATATCGGACAGAATTCGCGCCTGAAAAAATATCAACGGACATACATTTGGCGCAAGAAAGAGAGTTATGAGGATATGAAGGAGAAAATGTAGCAAGAAGATATTACAATTGACACTTGGTGAGAAATCAAAGTTCTCGGAGTATTAATAAAAAGATAGTCGACTTAGAAGGGGTCCTCAATTAGCAATCATTGTGAAAAAGCGGGTAGTGGCTTTTAACACACTGTCAAAAATCACTTCATCAGTATGGGGCCAATCGGTTCGCTGCTTAAGGTTACTTTACACAGAAGTAGTTCGCCTTACTATGCTCTACGGGTCGCAATTGTGGGGCATAGGATCAAATAGTGGGTCTTTAGTAAAAAGTCTATTCGGAAAGCTAGAAACGGTACACAGAATAAATGCCTTAGGAGATTAACTGGGGTTACAAGCGTACACCAGGATAATACTTGAAAGGCTCGCTAAAATCCCCCCCACTAGGCCTTGACATATAACTAAAGCACTCGTTGCTATGGGGCTGCAACTGAGCCTAAGCCAGTGACCACAGAGACCTTACGGCATATAAATTTAATGTGGGACCTCTATTCACGGTCATATAAACAACGTGCCACTGTCACTAGAAAACTGAGAGCCACGGAATTTACTCGACATGAGGCAAGATCAAAAATGGAAGAACTAAATATGAAAAAAAGACCAAGGGATCTAATGGGCCAATTGCAGGGTATAAGAATACGCATTCAGGATTGTTAGCCCAAGGCTGCTTTCAAGAGATAGGCGGAAGCAAAATTGAAACGAAGGTGGCAACAAAGGAGGAGGAAAAGTACATTTGCATCTTAGAGTACTCCGTGGTATAAGCACTCTCTAGACTTTTTCGAAAAATTAAAAAAAAAAAAAAAACACGAAGCCACGGCTTTTACTTTGCTGCGATCTTAAGAAATTATTCTGAACGTATGGCTAGCTAGCATAGAGATCCTACATGTCTTGCCGCGATGCTCACGTGGGGAGTACACGCAGACAGTTAGGCATATCTTATATTACTGTGCTGGCCACTCGGCCCTGTGATCTTGCATGCTTTTGCAAGCTCAAATGAGGGACTTTTCACAATTACTATAGATCTCTAAGACATGAAGGGCTGCGGCACGGTTTTAGATCTCTACCGAGCGACTGTCACAATTTAAAATTGCTGACAAGATTGACTACGAGGTGTTAAGAATCGAAATGCCCCTAGGATCGAGCCAGGATGATAGCTAACAAGTTGATTCATTGAAATTACGAGGAGATGGAAAAAGAGAAATTATTAACAATGGCCTGGATTCGCTTAGAGAATATCTATTTCTCAAGGCTTCCGTCTTTATATTGTTGATAAACTCCCTTTTTCCATCTTCTCGTAATTTCAATGAATCAACTTGTTAGCTATCATCCTGGCTCGATCCTAGGTGCACTTCGATTCTTAACGCGAGGCGCTGGATTTCGCTAAAATGCTAGAACTATATTGAGACTACCTTTCCTCGACGGAGGAAAATTGGAAATAGTGGTTAAGAGAAATAATTAAATGTAATGTAGATACTATGGGATTAGATTAACGGCGTATCGTGTATAAGTGGCTCAACGTCTAGTTTTTTCTCCAGATCTATGGCAGTACGTCTTCATGGGTCTTTAGATAGGACATTAAACAAGAACAAGAAAAATAAACTGTAATCCGCCCTTGCTATTGTCGCAAATTTTATCCGCCGCAACCGTAGGATCCGTAGATGATACTAAAATACTAACATGGTCAAGTTATACTGAGATGAACTATTGGAAGCTTCAGGAGAAGCATAGAGTCTGCGACGTGTGAGCAAGGATACATGGAGTTAAATTTACGTCGGACAAATACCACCTTATGCACTTTACTCGTGCAAGAAGGCATCATAATTTCGAAGCCACAGTAGGTATATAAGGCCATCTCTCTCCGGGTATTAAGAATTTGCTTCAACTCTAGGCTAAAATAGGGCGCCTACATAAAGAAAGATGAGCAAATTCACAGACCCAGGTACAATTTATTAATAAATTGGTTTAATCTGCCTGGGGAGCAACATTTAAAAGGTTAAAACAATTATACAGCACAATAGCGAGAACGGCCCTCACATATGAGTGCCAGATTTGGGCCGAGGTCGGGCCTAGTGGTAAAATCCCAGAAAGACTAATTAAACTCTTGAGAAGCGATATAAGAAAATGCTTAATGCAAGTCACCGGTGCATATAAACCTACTAGCAGTAGAGTACTCGATTATGAGACTTCGGTGCTCTCAATAGAGCTCTATCTGAAGCAAAGGCAGGTCCAGCATGCTGGAATATCAGCCAAGCTAGCTGTTCCAAAGACAATTATTTCGGCATGTAATCGAATGAAGCAGCCCGTTCGAGGGAGGGAAGGGATTCACGACAAGAATACAAGCAATAGTTTGGCTGAATGGAATAGAATTTATGGAAGAGAAGAGTAACTAAGACGATAAAAGGTGGCTGTGAAGATGGCAGAAATCCAGGAATGGGAACATTTCTGGACACGTGTGAAGAACCTTAGACACCTCACATCGGCAAACCCTGAGACTTGGAAAGCAGGAAATACCTACATAGATCAAAAAGTAAATGGATTTAAAATGAAATTTAGAGGAGCCCTAGTGCAAATTCACCAAAACCTTAGCAGGGCCTAGAGCAGTATCGCCACACAAATAAGAAGTGCGTATATCAGCCTCAAATCTCATCTGTATAGAAGAAAAATACCTGGAGTCCACAGCCCACAGTAACATTGTGAATGCCAGTCCCAAAATGTCTGGCATATGGTTATGACATGTCCTGAGTAGGCGAGAGGATGAGGCTAGAATTACAAAGTGGATTTTATATGTAGGTTACCTTGAAAAGTTTCGACTTGCCAGTCAAATCGAGGTGGTGATGCGGGAAATGACAAGTAAAGTAGGAAAGGGGTAAGACGGAACTCATACTGGACGTATAGCGTAACGCACTTTCTCAAGGTAATCTGAAAACCAGAAAGATGCTAGATGGCAGTTTTGTAGGGGGGGGGGGTAGGTAATCTCACCGAAAGGGTTGATTTCCCTCCCATGCTAAATATAAACAGTTAAATACCTGCATAGGCCGTTGGACTTCCTGATGGGGGTTAATTAAAATCAAATCCATCAACAAGTTTATTCTTCATGACTGATTCAATGGATATCACTAGAGAAACACAAGCCCCTTCGACGGAAATGGGCCATCAAGCACCCCCCATTCCCCCAATTCCCCTACCGCGCCACTTACACCACCGTCAAACTCAGCAATGTCTAATATGACAATAGACCAGACAGATTCTCAAGCCTGCTGTCCCTTTTAAGCGTCCTATAACAGAGAGACCTACCTCAGATAGTAGTGGTAAATCCGACTCCAGGAACGACTTCTTTCCAAAAGAATTAGCTGATATTGATGCGATTCGTCAACGCCGGGAACGTGCTTGGCAGGCACTCTTATTATTATGCACAACTATCATAAGTAGTATTAATAATGCTTTAGCAAATTTCCAAGATGAAATAGAAAAAGAAGAAGTTGTGGCATTCAAGGCCTACTTGAGACAGGCAATTACTAACTTCGCCGCGACTGACTCTTCCCCCTCTCCCCCCACGTGTCCCAGTTCACACAAGACCAAGTAAAGGCGGAGGAAATAGCAATGAGAAGAGAAAGGACAAAGATAAGATTTCGACTAAGAAAGTTGCAGTAGCAACTCCCAAAATTATTCTTAGTTAAGGCTCAAATTTAGGATCACCGAAAAAGGTAGAATTAACGAGAATTATCTCATCCAGTGATGAATCCTGAGTTACAGTTGCATGGAAGGGCCAAAAGAAAGCTCGGATAACATAGAATTCACACGTTGCCTCAGGAATTAAAGTTGTACAAAAGCTATCACAGAAGGCCAAGTCTGCTTCCATTATTTCAGAAAAAAAGACTATTCGTTCGGCTTCCTCTGGAGCACGAATGGCAGAAATTATCCCCCGCAGGCATACGTGAAGTGATAGCCAAAAATCTCCTAATATCGCGTTCATTAATTGGAAAAATTAATCCCGTTAATTCAGGGTTTGCATTAAGTTCTTGCAGTACTGAAGCTCGCGAAATTATTCTGAAAGCAAGAAACGGGTTCTTTTTGTCAGGATCCAAGTTGGAAACAGCTAGCAACTGGGTTCCAGTCCTAATCCCGACCGTACCATCGTTTATCCGTAAGGAGCAAGGACAGGTGGAAATTAGCAGCTCTATAGTATCTAATGAAATCGAGCGAGTCTGCTCTATGCAACCTGCCAATGTGAAATTATATGGTCTAAATAAACCAGACGCGCCACATAGAACATGGATGACATTTTCAAAAGCGCCACGTTATGGGTTCAGGGTTTTTGATGAATCTGGAATCGCTAGACCCTTTGAAAAGCAACATCCTCTTGAATTATGTAAGCGTTACTGTTGGGATAATGGTGGTAATGTAGCCTGGTAGGTTTCATATCGGTCTCAAGTAGATGGGAATAGTTATTATTGGGATTGGTTAACCGAACTCGTTAGCTTGAGACTTCAAAATTGTATATATGAAAATTCATTAGCCCTAAGTTGAAGAGAGAAGAAAAGTAGTTGAAAATATATGTTCTATCGTTTTATCAGTTTTGCACGTTTATTTCGTTGTTATTATAGTTATTGTTTCATTTGAGATTATTGAGCCTGAAAATCGTATATTCAGAATTGAATATTACCAACAGTTACAATAGACATCACCCTACTAAGGACTGTTCAAGAGCTCCATCATCTGGTAGCTGTGGCTCTGCAAATCACGTTATAGATAATTGCTTGGCAGCAACTAAATGCCGAAATTATGGTGGACCTCATTGCTCAGATAGCCGTAAATGCTTAGCGCGTCCTACCCGCCCTGGAGCCCCCACTAGAGAACAAATGAGAATTTATCGACCAGCAGGGAATAGAAAGTATCAGGTAGTGCTTCGAGCTAGAGCTGCGGGGGAAAATGCTTTCTCTATCGAAAATATGAATGCCGAACTAACAAGAAATCAGTTGCAAGAAAATACTAAAACCACTGACAACATCCGAGCGTCTCATGTTGAAGATTCGACGAGCGACGCACGACGTTTATGAAGGGCAACCCACAGGGTTGCTTTCCTCTCCAGGACGTTCTAAAGTTTATGTCAATAAATTTAGGAAGGGGGAAAATACACAAGACATCGCGCTAGCTAGAGGCTACGAATTAAAAATCGATGTCCTGCTAATACAAGAGCCTTGGTGGTCCGATCGTACAAAGACACACCCATTCTACGATCTACATTTTCCATTTGGAGGAGATAATGTACGGCTTAGTGCAGCCACGTACATCAGAAAAGACCCTAAGAGGTTAAACTCAAAACAGAGGCACCCACAATCGCCCACTGATGATTATTGCTGGGTCGAAGTTAATGGTATTATGTTCTTAAATGTTTACAAAGCACCACATGACCCTAGTGCGATGCAGCCGCTCCTTGACTGGAAACCCACCCTTAAAACAATAGCTATTGGAGACTTCAACTCCGTCTACTGGGCCTGACAACCTAGTGCAAATAGCTACTATGGCCAGGGTGAAGAAATAGAAAGATGGGCTGAAGAGTACAACTTAACTTGCCTCATAGTAGGTGAGCGGACACATCGTGCCGGAAAAACTTTAAATTTAGCTTTCACGAATATAAGTGAAACTATGGCTTGGGTCTGCACTGAAGAGTACATGACCAGCGACCATCTCCCCAATTGTGGTTTTGTCCCCAACCACAAAGCATCAAGTGCGAGTTTACCAACGCTTAAAGGAAAACTCAAAGTCCTTAAAGCAAACTTACCTCAATTTAGTTGGGTAGTTTCGCAGGGGCTACCTCTACTTACTGATTTGAACACGGTGGAAGAGATAGAGAAATTCGCTCAAGAAATATGTTGGGCTTTTACTAACACTCTGAAAGCAATTGGGAAGTAACCTCATAAGAAAAGTGGAAGAAGTGCACCATGGTGCACTCCCGAATGCAAGTTTACTCACTCAGATTATTGAGAAGCAGTAGAGGAACCTGAGTGCAGCACCAAGGCCTGGACCGTGAGAAAAACTGTTGCCTTGGCAAAAAGAGAGCACTGAATGAAAAAAGTGGATGATATGAAATCCTCTCGAGACGGCTCCTCGATCTGCCAGCTTCACTCCCCCCTTCAACATGAAGGACGATTTATAGTAGACCAGGCAGAACGCGCAATCGTTCTCAGGGACTCTCCTCTATCACATTTCTCAGCATCTGATGACTTTCCTCCCTGCGCAATATCAGAAGAGGCACGAATTCCTTGGTCGGACGAACTTTCAGAGCTCGAAGTACGGACATGTACAATCGGAAGTGGTAACACTAGCCCGGTAGCCGACGGTATCTCTGTCGAGCTTTTTGGAGCATGTTGGGAAAAGATAGTACTGCATGTTACTCAACTCTTTCGTGCCTGTCTCCGGATTGGCTGTCACCCAAGCTGCTTAAACTTGCAGAAATAATTTTTATACCAAAAGTAAGGCGCGATCCTGAAACTGAAAGGATGGAGGCCCATTGTGCTACTTTCTTGTTTAGGGAAAGAGTTGGAGAGGTTGCTGGCTAAGAGATTGTCTTCATTAGCTATAACTTGTGATACAGTAGGTAAGCAGCAATTCGTAGCACTTCCAAAACGGTCAGCGACAGATCTTGTTTTCTGCGCCGTGCATGACATCGAGGAAGCCAAGACACAAGGCTGGGATTTAACTCTTGTTACACTAGACGTAAAAGGGGCTTCTAATGCAGTGCTACATAACAGACTAATTTGGTGCACGGAAGCGCAAGGGTGCCCAACTCAATCCTCCGATGGACTGAATCATTTCTCAGAAATAGTAGAGTACAAGTACTCTTTCAAAGTGGAGTAATTGATGCTAAGGATTTAGTATGTGGGATCCCTCTGGGATTGCCAATTTCTCCTTTACTCTTTCTTTATATGGCAGAACCATTGAGGAGGGGTAATACTAAGGCACCATTTAGCTATGCAGACGATATCGGAATCTTAGGCTTTGGGTGCACACTCTCCGAATCAGCGGCCACCGCTCAAAGGGAGGTAGATGAGTTGACAAATTAGGCACAAGAAAATGCAGTAAGTACTTTTTGATGCTAAAAAGTCGGAGGTGGTACAGTTCCCTGGCCTTAGGAACGAAGAATCTGTTGGGATTATTGTGAGTGGGAGGATGATCGAGCCTGCAGAACACATTTGTTGGCTGGGTGTACATCTAGATCCTCGTCTTTCCTTCAAGCATCATATGTCATTTTGATGTGGGAAGGCTTTTAGTCGTGCACAGCGTATGCAACGACTGAACCATGTGCAAAGAGAGGCTTCTCTGAAGGCCCTATTAACGGCAGTAGACGCCTGTGTGGTGCCAGTAGCAACGTATGGGGCCGAAGTCTGGTGGTCTGGCTTGCTTCGACCGAAAGCAAACGGGTATATGAAGCCGCCTACATCATTTCATTGTGGGCTGATAGACAAGGTTCTTGTCAGGATTCAAGATATCAGTAGCAGTATATCTTCGCGTGCTATGGGCAAGACAAGACAAAACAAGACAAAGAACTTATGTTAATAGAATCGCTTTCTAGTCACAAGAATGATAAGAAGACTCAGATCTATTAATATAAGTTCTTTGTCTTGTTTTGTCTTGTCTTGCCCATAGCACGCGAAGATATACTGCTACTAATATCTTGAATCTTGACACTACTCAGATCTTTAACTTAAATTCAAACAACATTAGAAATGTCTACGATCCCTAAGGAGGAAGTCTTCGATGTCTTGGGCGAACTAGCGAAGGTCAATAGTGTCTCACAATCCTTAAACAGTATCCGGAATATTGCCGACCTTGTTTTTGAAGCCATAAAAACTCTAGCAGAACAAAGTATCGGGGAAGGTACAGCTGCATCTCAACTGCAGAATTCTTATCAACAACTTCTTGAAAAAGAACAACAACTACTTAATTCCTCAAAGGAACTGGAAGCAGCGAAGAAGACTTTGAAAGATTTGGGAAATTCATCGGCATCAAGCTCTGCGTTCGAGAAGTTTGCTCTGGCTCTGGACAGTCTTCAATTCTTTTCTCACAAATCAGCCACTATCACAAGCACTTCCATTTTCAATGGAGATAAAAAGATGTTTCCAGCGTGGAAAGAAGGGATTTTTCTTAAAATTAAGGGCGAATTCGGATTACTTCCTGTCGGAACAGTTAAAAATAGCATTTATTTACTCCATGTTGAGTCAAGATTGTCAGGCCAACCTGCACGGTTCTATAAAAGATGGGATTTTAAAATTCTACTCATTTGAGAACTTGATGAATGAATTGACGATACTTTTCGATGACCCAATGTAACGGCTGGTAAGCCGATGTTGAGTATCTGTAACCTGTGCTGGTTGGCGTAGGTAGGAATCACTAATATGATTTCCGGGGGGTCCTACGTAGGATACTCCCCGTGTATCATTTTAATAGTATATTCTAAAATAAGTATCTTTGGACAGGGATAGGGTAGGCTGAGAAGATGGAAGTTTCTAGAAAGACGAGACCACCTCTCTCAAGTATATGTAGTAACTATTCGTAGCATTAGATTCTTCTCTTTTAGAGTTTTATTATTAATAAACTGTATCTACAAAATTGTATAAGCGTTTTGTCTGAAAACCGTGACACCCAAATAGAGTGAGAGACGCGATCGCAAGATTGCACTCAAATAATCAAAGAAATAAGTCCTTTTCGTCTTGGATTGCGGAACTTCGACGTGACGCCGCAATTGCTGGTTATGGGAATTCGAGGGAACTTCGGAATATAATGTTTTTGAACATTAATCTTGAACTTCAAAAGGCACTGGTCCATGAAAGAGACATTTACTCTGTAGACGTTAACACCACTGTTGCCAGACTACAAGATATAGATAATCGAATCCAGACCTTATCTCGCAACATGTCAAGGTTCAGATCAAGAAACAACTCTTCGTTTCTGTCTCATAATTCTCGGCGATTAATATTGTGCAACTCCTGTAAATCAATATCGTGCAACCCCAGCTTAAATAAACCACTTATATCGTCGAATTTCCTATAAGCCCCTGTAATTTCTCCTACCCTGAGCTTTCAACATCATGTAATAATTTTGTGTCTTCTAACTGGCGAGAAAGGGCAGTAATGTTATGTTGCTAGGGAATCCCTTCACTACTCAATATTTCCCTATAAGTTTTTCTGTTTGTTGTCCGAAGGCAACTGATAGTAATGATCTTTTCATACTCTGGTTTTTTTTTCCATCATTTTGAGATCTGATCCTGTTTGGATACGCCACCCTAAAAAAAAAACTACTACTCCCAACGCTTTTACAGTCCTTCCACATTTGGATCACTTCCATTCGATGCTTAGCGTATCATGATTTCTCGCTCTTTCAAATGGAAAGCATTCAGATCGCACACCGTCACGAAACAAAGGAGTACCTTATAAACACCAGCCCGACCAGAATTCTAACTAGACTACTACTATTACAGGAATCCGATATGACAATCTGGAATTCTCTAGGACGATAAGGAAGCCAATAGAACAATAATTATCGTGATAGTAAATGGCCAATAGGAAGCGCCACAGCGAACTAGCTACCCAAGTGGGGCAAAGTTAGCACTTGTTTAGTCATTTTACGCTTATCACGAGACCAGTTTCTGACAGTCCTACATTTGGTCTTGAGAGCTGCACTGCCAGTCTGAAGAATTACGCCTCATGTAGTTTTACATAGGGAAGGAGGAATCCCTCAAGCTCGAATTCTCCTAGAGGATTACCGGCTAAGGCTTACGGCCCGTCTTAATTCTCTTGATGATAGGCATCCACTTCGAACTAGAGCGTGCATATGTCCCAATGTTGACACACTAAACTATAAATCAAAGCCAAGGCTGACAAAGAAACCTAAGATACAGATGTCACGAATTCAACGTGCCTATAGGTAACTCCCCCAGAGTGAAGCTGTGGAGCCGCTATCAGCCCCGGCTTATATCAAAATACTTGGAACTAAGGCAAATGGGATTCAAATCTATCGAAATTAGATAAGTCCAATTTCTTCAGCAGACATATGTGCCTATTCCGATGGATCATTAGATGGTCCCGGTCGCTCAGCTTGGGGGTACGTTCTTCAGCGAGGAGGGACAACTTTTCAAAAGGGAAATGTCGTATTATATGGTAGAGAGGTGTATGATGCAGAAATCTTTTGGGCAACAATCGCACTCCGAGCTGCCGTATTTGTGAAAAAAAATGAGGACAAAATATTTATTCTTCTCGATAACTAAGCTGTAGTGTTGGCCCCCAAGACACGATTTACTTCCTGCTGGTTACGTGGCAAGTTACATTTTGGACACATGACCACATCAAGAGTAGAGGGTGCTTATGCCGCCTGAAAAAAATGGATAGCTGTCTCCACCAGCGACTTTTTGGCCGTCGATTCAGCTTGTGGCCTTACATATGAATGGTGCAAAAAGAGGGACTATTTTAAACTTTGGGCCTACTTGTATATCAACTGGTATAAGCCAGAGCAGTGGAAACCATGGGCACGCTCAGCTAATCCTGACTAAATTTCTGTCCTGAATACCACCATGATTGTTGAGTCCCACTGGAGAAGAGCGAACCATCATTTCCTGCACAAGTTCAATCGACCTCGGATTGACTTATTTATCTGGGTTCTAATATCACGATTAATTCCGCAGGGAATTCCTAAGATGAGGGCAATTCAGAAAGGTGATCATCGCACAGCAAGTGCTAGCTGGCGGAAGTTTTGGAAGAAATAGAGGAAATTTTTCCAAAAGCAAAAGGACCGACCTCAAAGCTTCTAACAGCACAAGACAAATCTAGTTCAATGGAAATGAAGGGGTAAATCTTTTCACTAAAGTCGATTTCTTCTGTGTAAACATCTCGTTCATTGCTTTGAGGATGTCGTTGAGCCTATCGATTTTTTCCGAGATATCCACCATCAGTGAGTATCTCCATTCTGGGTCGCGCCACAACTTGAGCTACGCCCAAAATTTGAATATTTAGCCCCGAAGGTCATGAATGAAGAGATCTCTTCTAGGTCTAAATCAGACTCAGATGCAAACCAACAGTTCTGTTCCGAGTCGGGTGTTGAGGAAGAAATGCATTTCGATGACTCTGCAGAGCAAAGCGATAAGTTTGACTACCGATATTCTAAATCAGATGTCGAGGAGTTCAGGACTAAGATATTTACTGCGACGAACAAAGAGCTCGCGGCTATTTCAAGATTAATTGAGGAACTTATGAAGAAAAATAAGGACAACATAATTATGGTCGATGAAATCCAGCAGCTTAAAAACCGATGTTCCATACCGAAGACATGAGCATCCAATAAAAATCCTTTGACGATGTATTAACACTAGCTTCATTTTATTATATCCAAGTCTCTAGATAGTTAAATAGTTCAAAAATTTTTTTCATTATGCAACTGTTTGAACAAAAGCCATGTCTTATAACTTTCCAGCTCTTATGTCCGCAATACAATTCTGAGGATCCTTTACGTTAGTGTTGAATTCGTGATCACTTATAATAGCGCGCTTATACTTAACGCGTTATGTACGTTCACATACATAAAGTCGGTGGAACGGAATAAAATAAATTTTGAAGTTGAAAATGTTCACGTGATTAAGAGTGCAGGGGAACACCAATAAGCCCCGTTCGCTCGCCCACCCTTCTTGGACAAATCGCCTACTTTTGCTTTTTCTTTTTTCAACACCTTTTTAAACGCCTGTCTGCTTTAGTCACGAACAGATAACAAAAGTGTCGTAGCGAAAAAAAAAAATTATGAAAAAATGGTTAGGCATTATCAATTCATTGTTGATTGGTTGGTTACTTGCGGCCATCCCATCAATCGAGTGCCATCTTTTTAAAATAGGGGTTTCTATGAGCAGATTTAATCAAATAATCTCAGAATATTGAATGTGACTTTATAGTCTGCAAAGGTAACATTTAGAACTTAAATAGCTATATATATCTGCATTGCTCAATAGGATATTAGTGACTTGAATTGGAAAATTGTTCTTGAAAATCTTCTTTGAATTGAAAAGAGGTCTTAATCACCTATAAAATATATAGAAGAGAGACACAAACTCAATGTAAACATAACATTTCCATCTTATTATCATAGGCAACAGCTTGAATGACTTCTCCATCCTCACTTTACTGCTGTTAAACAATAATCATGCCCAAACTCGATCTTAAATCCAACGATGCATAATATTTGACTCTTAGAGAGCCAATACCTTTAACTCTCGATAACTACACTAAAGAGCTAGAACTTGCCTTTTTTTTTTCAAAACCTCTGTATTCTAGATTTTAACACGAGTATTGTTTATTGCAAAGTTCTGAGCAAATTTTAAATGCACTCCATCAGTCAACTCAGTTGAAAGCAAGGTCGATTTCGGCACATATGCTATCAGATGTATTGTGTCGCCCAATCTTAACAAAATCGCACTTATATAAGTGTGATACGACCAGTATCACTTTAACATACCATGAAATCAAGATATTGCATAGAGTCAGATGGTATTATAGAAACAGAGCAAGATTAAACACCGTTTGAATAGTAGAGTAACATCATAACTAATCGAATATCGACAACAGAAGGGACAAAAAGTTAATGGGTTAAGTAGACCATAGAAAGCCAAAACCCGAAGCAAATTAGAATGCTGACGTATAATAAAAGACATCCTCTAGATCATTCCAATTCTTGTGGTAAATGTTGTAATTTGATTGTAGATACTGGTAAGATTGTTGATTGGTAGGGAGTCCGGGTCAGTGGCGCCTAATTAGTTGTTATGCAGCTCTATGGTACTCAGCCTGTAAAATCTAGTTACTGGAGAATTGATCAAGTTGTCTCTGTCGTCCATTACATATAAACATACTCTCTTACAGTTAAGATTTTGCATAATATTCTCGAGGTTATTTCCAGGATTAGAAATTCAAAACCTTATTCAGCTTTTCATCTAATCTAATTCCCTTAAAAGATTCGGTTTCATCTTCCTCGAAGTCATCATTCCAGCTATGGAGCGTACAGGTTCCAGCCCTTGTACCATATCCATTCCATGCTGAAGCCACAATAATAGGAGCAGTTGGATGCCAAGATGCATCTCTAACACAGGTACTCCACTCTTCGCCCTCGTAAATCCTTATAAAGGCTTCTGGGTCTAGATGACCCCTAAGTCTTGAGACGTGAGGGTCTGATGTCGATATACAAACATCGATAATGCCAGCAATAGTTGCATCAAGGTTCCATATATATACCTTTCCATCTTGACTACCAGAGTAAATATACCTAGAATTAGTACTTCCTGGTGGTGAGAAGTGACATCTAATTAAGGTTTTAAGCACTTTGTGGCCCCTATAAGTGACCAGAGAACTATCATGAGGATCTCTGTACCAGAATTTCTCGTTGTACTTACCAAATCGATAGTCAAAATATCCACGGGTGGGTCTTCTATTAATTTTAAGTTGATTATATTGCTGAGGTGACATAGCCATTCTGACATCCCAAAGTTTCATGCTCTGGTCTTTACCATTACTAAGAATATAGCCTGAATGAATTAGCTCCATTCCTCTATTGGCATAATATTAAACTTACGCCCATCTCCCTTGCTATCAATATACGTAAGGCCCTCGATATGACCAATAAATATACCAGCTGCACGATTATCACCCATAGAGCGGGTATCCCATACTTTTAAAGTCGTATCATCAGAGCCAGAATATAAGATATGTGGTGACGATTTATCCGCAAGACAGACTGCATTTACATCCTCGTCGTGACCATGAATCTTGTGAACTTGCCTTCGACATTCAATATCATATACTACAATTAAGCCACCGGTGGTACCTGCAACTAAATTTCGTCCGTCACCGGAATAACGAATCGACCAGATGCCAAAATTTGACCGGCTTCTCATCGAATTTCCATCTCCTTGATGGGCAAGATCTAAGATATATGGATCTCCGATATCATTTGGATCAGTTGGAGCAAGACAAACATTACTATGTATAGATGTATATGCTAAATACTTATTGTCCGGACTTAGTGAGGCATCAGTGAGTGTCCATCTCCCCGATGGATATGAAACTGTCTTATAGTATTTCCAATTATATGGATTTGACGTTTCATACATTCTAACTTTGAAATCCTTATTAACTGCAAAAAAAAAGTTGCCATCATCTGAAAATTGCCCAGAATAGACAGGATTTTCATATTGTATAATCATGTCAGCAGTGGAGGAGGGTATCAGTTCCTTCTCTATTAACATATAATTTATGTAAATCAATTGTTAAAACTAACCTGTTTCATAAGTTTCTGACTGATTTTCTGACGAACTGGACTTTCAATCGCTAGTTCTCTGTCAAATATTCTCATGGCTATTTTTTTCTTTTTCCCTATATTACTTTTATCAATTGAAGTAATAGCATCAAATGTGTTTATTCCAAATTTCCCAGAGTCCATTAATTCAGCTCCCTTTTCACTTGGGACCTTTGGAAATCGATCCTTATCGTCTGAGTGCGGAGGTAACATTCTTCTCCAAGACTGGTCCCAAAATACTTCATCCTCATCTTCAACATCATCGTCAGGAAAGTCGTCATGATAGTCATTATCGTCAGCATCTATACTCCGAACGATACCATAGATTCCACCTGTCTGTAAAAATTGCAGGAGTCTCATCTGTAGTCTCCCTGGAAGTTGACAATAGTAAGAGAAATATTCAGATTATGCATAGAAAATATGTTTGGAGCTCACTACGTGACTCTGTGGTTTCGACATCCTCATCTTCAATGCCCCATTCCGAAGTAGCTTGTTGTTCTTCGGCTGAAAGAATACATTAGTAGTGCGTTTACAGCAAAATCAGCCTGATATAATCACTAGTAGCAGCTCTCACCTTCTCCAATATCATCCTCCCATACTACGGAGCTATCACCTTCAATTTGGTCTTCTCTGTGATCACCCCGCAATTGAGCTTCGGAGGTAGATTGTTCTCCGTTGCTGGATGAGATACTAGACATCTCGCTGATGATTTGCTATAGATAGCCAGTCGAGAATGGTAAGAGAAGACAGTGAGTCTCGAAGGTTATTACATCAGTAGTTTTAAAATTGTACCCATTATTCTCTCGTAGATGGTTTGGTCGGGATCTGAGTTAGGATGCGGCAAATCAATCTGAGCACTCCATCGACACATCATACGTCATTAGCATTCCACTTTCAATAACTACACTCGTCATTTACTACGGCCCGTACCTGTTACCCTGTCTGCCTCGGCCGTACTACAACACCCCGCACATTCTATTAAAAATAGGTATTTTAGCCTCCTGTTAAAACTTATATTTCAATTACGATGAAACAAATTAACGATTGGTGTAAATTGTAATTTTTTCCTGTACGAGAGGATTTATTTTTTTCAGTGACTTCTCGATACCAAATCAAAATATTACCATCTTGAATAGATAATGTTCACGGTAAATTTTTAATACTAAAGTACAATGTACTTCATACTTTCAACATATTAAAAAATTAGGAATCAATGAAACGGATCTTTGTTCATTCTGGCGATCTTTAATCTTTCCAATGTAGCAAAAGTATTCAATTATAATCGCTTCGGGTAAACTTCCACATAAATGTTTATGATGGGATAAGGTTAACGATATCTATCACAAACGACCATTACTGTTTAAAAGAGCGAATTTAACATCATCATCATACTGTTAATATAAGCATGAATTTAGAAAATAACTGATGGCAGGATTGGCTGATCAGCCATATGACTCTGTCGTATCGAAATATACACACGCGGATGATATTGATGAAGAGAAGATAGCTTAGGTACCTAGAGCCACGGTAAGAGGTTATGAGAATATATACTTCTTGGCGTTACCAAACAAAAGGGAAATCCCTAGAAATCCATAGCTCGGCATTTACTCGTGCAATGATCTATATCCAGGGAAATTTCTCTGCGAGCTATAGTTAGGTTTGAAACTGGCTCATATGCATCCATTCCTGAAAAGATTTCTGTTATCGAGCCATCAAGAGGTACACTTGCATCTTCCATGTATCTTCTTATCCATATGGTGCTGAGTTTGCCCATAGCAGCCTCTCTTACCTTACCTCAGTGTGAATTTAAAAGCTTTCATGTTTTGACGTCTTTATCATAGTACTAATCCTTCGTGAGATCACATCTCTGCTTGAAAGAATTGATATGTCAGATGAATATAAATGGATGTTGTGGATGTATCACATTAACGATGATAAGGAGACATTTGAGTTCTGGTAAATTTTCACAGGAGAGAAAAGACTTTCTATCAGCTATTACACGGAGGAAAAAAACCATAGATCTGTTGTGGTGAAACTTCATGAATCAAGATTTCCTCAATTCAAAATTTTTCTATTTAAGCTGAACTCATCGAGAATGCAGCAGGAATTTGACAATTTTGATGGAGCTGCACTAATCGATAAGAGCACAAGAGAAGATTGATTTCATAGGGGAATCAAAGGATGTGCTTCATCCTGAAGACGTATAAGTGAAGAAACAGAACATACTGGTAGTATTCTATCAATTCTTGCCGAACTAGAAACGTGAATTATATTTCTGATAATCACTTTTTTTTCTATTTATTTGCCATCTTAATGAGCAAGCCCTTCCCTTAATTATATAGACTTTATATCTCAATTAAATTCACTAGTATTAGGGATCTTAATGAAGCTAGTCCTAAATGTTCGACTCAAAATCCATCTGCAGATACTAACGTCATCGGAAAGAATTATTATGGGTAATTGAAAAAATCATCAGCAAATGAGCTTCAAAAGAAAATCTTGATGATCACTTTAAAGCTAGTTTGTGTTATCGGCGAGTAAAGCGATCAGTCCAAGGGAGGTGAGATCATGATCGCTATAACTCATGTGATTATAATCGTGATAAAACATTTATATAATTATCGATAGATCTATGACATGATCTAATCTATTATACTCAAACCATTCAACTCTGTTATCTCGTTCATATTCTCGACCTGAGGATATGGCACCCCCGGCCCGCGAAAAGAAACGCGGTGTTTCCGAGACACTGGATCCCAAGAGTCGTATCCAGAAATCAGTTGCCAACGCTGGACGAGTGCAGCCTATTGCCGCTGCTCTCACTCGTTCTGCAGCAAAAGCTAACGCAGTTGCTGAAAAACTTGCAGCTGTGCAGGGTGTGCAGTCTGTGGCGCCTCAATCTGATAATCCCTCTACACCAGCAATGAATATTGATAGTGCATCCGAATCCGAATCCGATTCTGAGCCTGAAATCGATGAGTTCCCCCCTCTACCATCTACCCCCTCACTCAAAAGAACTTCTGAAACACTTGGCTTATCACACGAGAGTGGCCATATAAAAGATACCTTAAAAGAAGACCAGCGATCACAAAATTCAACGCTTATAATGAAAGCAACAGGCCTTTTGAATCTAGTTGGGCCATATCTAGAAGAGATGGAAACCGATTGTCCCGGAGCTGGAGCTGGATTCTTAGCACTTATATCTGAAGGACTTTCTCGCGCCGTTCAGGGCGAAACAATATTTTTGAGAACCTTAAAAGAAAAAGAAAATTTGCCTAACTTAACTATGAATAAAAATAATTCATGGGCTGCCAGAGCAGCTAGTGGATATATCAGCGCAGAAAACAACTCCAAGCGGAGACCTCTAACAAAGCCCACCCCTCCCCAGGGACAAAGCCACGAAGATAGGCGGGTCATGATACGCCTTGAGCATGACCATCTAGCCCGTAAAACAGAACCTTTCATTTTACGCCAACAATTACAGCGCATATTACCTGACCCTTCACTTGTGGCAGATGCCATGCAAGTACCTTCAGGTATAGCAATACTCGCTCCAACACCAGCTAAAGCAGCGGAAATTCTTCAGTTTAAAGATGTTATTGCACAACGATTTGGAAAGGCTGTAGTTGAAAGACAAGAGTCCTGGACAACCTTCATTATAGGACCACTACCTAAACAAGTAACTACTATGGACGGAAAAGAAGACCCCTTAGATGGACTATTACTCCAAGAACCTGGTCTCGCCTCGATACGCGATGAAGTCTCCATAAAGCGAATAGCATGGACAAAACGATCCAAGGAGTCATCGGATCTTCTAGGTCAAGTTAGAATAGATATTCCTAAAACTAAAGCACATAAATTCCCTACGAAACTGCAATTATTTGGATTTGCAGTTGGTATTCAAAGGATCCGAGACCGCAAGCCCATTCCAACATGTGAAAAATGCCATGGATTTCATTCCACCCGGACCTGTGCGCGACAACCTATGTGTAAACTATGTGGCACTGGATCCCACGAGGGGTCATGCGCCCGTCCTATACGATGTCTTAACTGCCGGGGCCCACACGAGTCTACGAGCATCTCTTGTCCTGCTCGACCCTGTCGTAAAAACGGAGCTATAGTTCGGCTTCCCGGTGCACAACTAAGACACATACGTATAGCAGGACATAGAGACTTCATGAGAGCTCACCACCATCAAAGCACACAGGAAAGCACGCCTACAGAAACAGGTGCGATCGACTCAAACGGTACAGCCTGCTAATTATGGTGAGAAGACATAACATAAGGAAAAATAGAATCTTGACCATTATGCAAGCCAATGTAGCACGTGGGAGAATATCTCACAACTTAGCCCTCCAACTTGCACACGAAAACAACGCTGATGTCGTGCTCATTCAAGAACCGTGGACATACCGAGACCTTACATTTAAACAATCCGTCACCCACCACAACTATGATTCATTCTCTCCCCTTTCGACATGGGATTCCCGCCCTAGAGTACTCACCTACATAAGACAATCACTAGAATACCGACCATTTCAAAATACGATAGATTCATCATCTGACATATTAAAAATTACTATTACCGATAGAAATAATCAAAAATTAAATATTTGGAACGTTTACAATGCCCCAACAAATTCTATTAACGCAGGGGCTGGATTACAAGCTCTTCTAAACTCCTCCGATAGCCCATTCTTCATAGGGGGAGATTTTAATTTGAAACACCTATCCTGGGACTCGTCTACACCCTTTGCATCCCCACAGGCGATAGATTTGATCAACTGGACAGCCCAGAAAAATCTAAGCTTACTTAATCCAATTGATACACCAACACACAGAGCAAGTGGTACGCTTGATCTAGCTTTTTGCTCACAGTAGGGAGCTACATGTACCATCCGCTCTGACCTTCACACAACATCTGACCATGAAACTTTGTTATCACTAATTCCTTGCGGTAGAAACGGTATACTCTCGTCCAAAGGACGGTTCCGGTACGACTCTCGAGACGAAAGACTCTTCTTATCACTACTTGGCAACTCTCAGGACATACCCCAGATATTAACCCCTGCAGATGCCGACGATGAAGCAATTAATATCACACAGACACTTCAAACAGCTCTAGCGGGCTCATGTACTCGGAAAAAAGGTCGCAACCTAGGCACCGCCTGGTGGAATGACAAGTGTAAACTGGCAGCC